>JAXCGZ010017377.1:32500-37500 GCA_037179515.1 Halocaridina rubra | reverse complement strand
AGGAATGAACGCATTCTAACTGAATGCCACTATGTTCATATTACAGATTCCCCAATCTCACTCGTGGCTTCATTTTATCATTTAATTCAATTCCCAATCTCATTCGGGCAATGAAATAACCAATTAAGCACATTACATATGTGAAAACATGAATCATTTTTTTTACCCCGACCGGGACTCGACCCTAGGACTTATGATTACTAAGTCAAGGCGATACCACTACACCACAGAAGGTTAAAAGGAATCCAACCTTATAGCTTATATCTGCTATACTAAGGAATGAACGCATTCTAACTGAATGCCACCATGATCATATTACAGAATCCCCAACCTCACTCATGGCTTCATTTTAGCATTTAATTCAATTCCCAATCTCAATCGGGCCATGAAATAACCAATTAAGCACATTGCATATCTGAAAACATGAATCATTTTTTTTGCCCCAACCGGGACTCGAACCTAGGACTTATGATTACTAAGTCAAGGCGAACTACCACTACACCACAGAAGGTTAAAAGGAATCCAACCTTATAGCTTATATCTGCTATACTTAGGAATGAACGCATTCTAACTGAATGCCACCATGTTCATATTACAGATTCCCCAACCTCACTCGTGGCATCATTTTAGCATTTAATTCAATTCCCAATCTCATTCGGGCCATGAAATAACCAATTAAGCACATTACATAAGTGAAAACATGAATCATTTTTTTTTACCCCAACCAGGACTCAAACCTAGGACTTATTGTTACTAAGTCAAGTCGCTACCACTACACCACAGAAGGATAAAAGGAATCCAACATTATAGCTTATATCTGCTATACTTAGGAATGAAAGCATTCTAACTGAATGCCATTATGTTCATATTACAGATTCCCCAACCTCACTCGTGGCTTCATTTTAGCATTTTATTCAATTCCCAATCTCATTCGGGCCATGAAATAACCAATTAAGCACATTACATATGTGAAAACATGAATCATTTTTTTACCCCGACCGGGACTCGAACCTAGGACTTATGATTACTAAGTCAAGGCGCTACCACTACACCACAGAAGGCTAAAAGGAATCCAACCTTATAGCTTATATATGCTATACTTAGGAATGAACGCACTCTAACTGAATTCCACTATGTTCATATTACAGATTCCCCAACCTCACTCGTATCTTCATTTTAGCATTTAATTCATTTCCCAATCTCATTCGGCCATGAAATAACCAATTAAGCACATTACATATGTGAAAACTTGAATAATTATTTTTACCCCGACCGGGACTCGAACCTAGGACTTATGATTACTAAGTCAAGGCGCTTCATTTTAGCATTTAATTCAATTCCCGACCTCATTCGGGAGATGAAATAACCAGTTAAGCACATTATATATGTGAAGACATGAATCATTTTTTTAACCCCAACCGGGTCTCGAACCTAGGACTTATGATTACTAAGTCAAGGCGATACCACTACACCACAGAAGATTAAAAGGAATCCAACCTTATAACTTATATATGCTATACTTAGGATTGAATGCATTCTAACTGAATGCCACTATGTTCATATTACAGATTCCCCAAACTCACTCGTGGCTTCATTTTAGCATTTAATTCAATTCCCAATCTCAATCGGGCCATGAAATAACCAATTAAGCACATTGCATATCTGAAAACATGAATCATTTTTTTTGCCCCAACCGGGACCCGAACCTAGGACTTATGATTACTAAGTCAAGGCACTACCACTACACCACAGAAGGTTAAAAGGAATCCAACCTTATAGCTTATATCTGCTATACTAAGGAATGAACGCATTCTAACTGAATGCCACCATGATCATATTACAGAATCCCCAACCTCACTCATGGCTTCATTTTAGCATTTAATTCAATTCCCAATCTCAATCGGGCCATGAAATAACCAATTAAGCACATTGCATATCTGAAAACATGAATCATTTTTTTTGCCCCAACCGGGACCCGAACCTAGGACTTATGATTACTAAGTCAAGGCGCCGCCACTACACCACAAAAGGTTTAATGGAATCCAACCTTATAGCTTATATCTGCTATACTTAGGAATGAACGCATTCTAACTGAATGCCACTATGTTCATATTACAGATTCCCCAACCTCACTCGTGGCTGCATTTTAGCTTTTAATTTAATTCCCAATCTCATTCGGGCCATGAAATAACCAATTAAGCACATTACATATGTGAAAACATAAATCATTTTTTTTACCCCGACAGGGACTTATTATTATTATTATTAAGTCAAGGCGCTACCACTACACCACAGAATGTTAAAAGGGATCCAACCTTATAGCTTATATCTGCTATACTTAAGAATGAACGCATTCTAACTGAATGCCACTATGTTCATTTTACAGATTCCCCATCCTCACTCGTGGCTTCATTTTAGCATTTAATTCAATTCCCAATCTCATTCGGGCCATGAAATAACCAATTAGGCACATTACATATGTGAAAACATGAATCATTATTTTTACCCCGACTGGGACTCGACTCTAGGATTTATGATTACTAAGCCAAGGCGCTACCACTCCACCACAGAAGGTTAAAAGGAATCCAACCTTATAGCTTATATCTGCTTTACTTAGGAATGAACGCATTCTAACTGAATGCCACTATGTTCATATTACAGATTCCCCAACCTCACTCGCGACTTCATTTTAGCATATAATTCAATTCCCAATCTCATTCGGGCTATAAAATAATCAATTAAGCATATTACATATGTGAAAACATGAATCATTTTTTTTACCCCGACAGGGACTCGAACCTAGGACTTATGATTACTAAGGCAAAGCGCTACCACTACACCACAGAAGGTTAAAAGGAATCCAACCTTATAGCATATATCTGCTATACTTAGGAATGAACTCATTCTAACTGAATGCCACTATGTTCATATTACAGATTCCCCAACCTCACTCGGGGCTTCATTTTAGCATTTAATTCAATTCCCAATCTCATTCGGGCCATTAAATAAATAATTAAGCACATTACATATGTGAAAACATGAATTGATTTTTTTACCCGCACCTGGACCCGAACCTAGGACTTATGATTACTAAGACAAGGCGCTACCACTACACCGCAGAAGGTTAAAAGGAATCCAACCTTATAGCTTATATTTGCTATAATTAGGAATGAATGCATTCTAACTGAATGCCACTATGTTCATATTACAGATTCCCCAATCTCACTCGCGGCTTCATTTTAGCATTTAATTCAATTCCCAATCTCGTTCGGGCCATGAAATAACCAATTAAGCACGTTAAATATGTGAAATCATGAATCATTTTTTTTTACCACAACCGGGACTCGAACCTAGGACTTATTATTACTATGTCAAGGTGCTACCACTACAATACAGAAGGTTAAAAGGAATCCAACCTTATAGCTTATATCTGCTATACTTAGGAATGAGATTGGGAATTGATTTAAATGCTAAAATGAAGCCACGAGGGAGATTGGGGAATCTTTAATATGAACAAAGTGGTATTCAGTTAGAATGCGTTCATTACTAAGTATAGCAGATATAAGCTATAAGGTTGAATTCCTTTTAACCTTCTGTGGTGTAGTGGTAGCGCCTTGACTTAGTAATCATAAGTCCTAGGTTCGAGTCCCGGTCGGGGTAAAAATAATGATTCATGTTTTCACATATGTAATGTGCATAATTGGTTATTTCATGGCCCGAATGAGATTGGGAATTGAATTAAATGCTAAAATGAGGCCACGAGTGAGATTGGGGAATCTGTAATATGAACATAGTGGCATTCAGTTAGAATGCATTCATTCCTAATTATAGCAGATATAAGCTATAAGGTTGGATTCCTTTTAACCTTCTGCGGTGTAGTGGTAGCGCCTTGTCTTAGTAATCATAAGTCATAGGTTCTGGTCCAGGTGCGGGTAAAAAAATCAATTCATATTTTCACATATGTAATGTGCTTAATTGGTTATTTCATGGCCCGAATGAGATTGGGAATTGAATTAAATGCTAAAATGAAGCCCCGAGTGAGGTTGGGGAATCTGTAATATGAACATAGTGGCATTCAGTTAGAATGAGTTCATTCCTAAGTATAGCAGATATAAGCTATAAGGTTGGATTCCTTTTAACCTTCTGTGGTGTAGTGGTAGCGCCTTGACTTAATAATAATAAGTCCTAGGTTCGAGTCCCTGTCGGGGTAAAAAAAATGATTTATGTTTTCACATATGTAATGTGCTTAATTGGTTATTTCATGGCCCGAATGAGATTGGGAATTGAATTATATGCTAAAATGAAGCAACAAGTGATGTTGGGGAATCTGTAATATGAACATAGTGGCATTCAGTTAGAATGCGTTCATTCCTAAGTATAGCGGATATAAGCAATAAGGCTGGATTCCTTTTAACATTCTGTGGTGTAGTGGTAGCGCCTTGACTTAATAATAATAAGTCCTAGGTTCGAGTCCCGGTTGAGGTAAAAAAATGATTCATGTTTTCATACATGTAATGTGCTTAATTGGTTATTTCATGGCCCGAATGAGTTTAGGAATTGAATTAAATGCTAAAATGAAGCAACAAGTGATGTTGGGGAATCTGTAATATGAACATAGTGGCATTCAGTTAGAATGCGTTCATTCCTAAGTATAGCGGATATAAGCAATAAGGCTGGATTCCTTTTAAACTTCTGTGATGTAGTGGTAGCGCCTTGACTTAGTAATTATAAGTCCTGAATTAAATGCTAAAATGAAGCCACGAGTGAGGTTGGGGAATCTGTAATATGGACATAGTGGCATTCAGTTAGAATGCGTTCATTCCTAAGTATAGCAGATATAAGCTATAAGGTTGGATTCCTTTTAACCTTCTGTGGTGGAGTGGTAGTGCCTTGACTTAGTAATCATAATTCAAAGGTTCGAGTCCCGGTCGGGGTAAAAAAAATGATTTATGTTTTCAAATATGTAATGTCCTTAATTGGTTATATATATATATATATAT
>JAXCGZ010017377.1:22500-27500 GCA_037179515.1 Halocaridina rubra | reverse complement strand
TGTTCAAACTGTGGGGAAATAAACCATGATCTTTCCCACTGTTGGTTTAACTATAGACTTAAATGTGGTCACTGCCGTGAACATGGCCATAAAACAAGATTATGTCCCTTAAATATATAGCAATCACATTGTAATACAGGCTTATTGAAACAGTTCATAAACATACAACACATCAATGCACAATCACTTTTGGGTAATTTCGAAAATATTGCACTAATGATCAGAGAAAATAACGTGGATATAATGTGTGTTTGTGAAACTTGGCTCCAAGCTAATATGCAGTCTGGTTTTGTTGCTATACCTGAGTATTCTTTTTATCGATTTGATGGCGGTAGGGGTGGGGGTGTGGGGGTGTATGTAAGAAATCATCTAACGGTCTCCCTATTAAAGACCCCTGAAGTCGAGCGACCTCCTCATCTCGAAGACATTTGGTTGACTGTTCAGAGTAGGAAATCCCCTTCATTCATACTGGGATGTGTATATAGACACCCACATGCACTCAACGACACCTTTGATTACATCTCCGAGGTATTTCGGTCGGTCTGTTTGAGGAGCAAACCTCTCATTATTATAGGCGACTTCAATGATAATCTCCTTCTTCCTAATAATAAAATGGGGAAATTAATTCAATCCCTCCACTTAAATCAGCTTGTGAATAAAGCAACCCGTACCACCGCTAATTCCTCCAGCCTAATTGATCTTATAATTACCAATACACCTAGTTTTATAGTTCACCACGATGTCTTACCTTGTCCTGTAGGAGACCACGAGCTTCTAATAGCTACAGTTAATGTCAGGAAGGAAAAGAGACCGCCAATTGTTAAAACTTTCCGATCTCTTGAGAATTATTCTCAAAATTGTTTCTGCGACACTCTTCTTAATGAATACAACATTTTAAATTCAATACTAACTACAGATTGTGTAAATTATCAAGTTTCTACTTTTACTGATGTTTTTACGAGATGTTTAAATGAATGTGCCCCTCTTACAACCAAAGTCATGACACGCCCTCCTGCCCCGTGGATTGACTCTCAGTTAAAAGAGCAAATGAAAAAGAGAGATGACCTCCTAAGGCAATTTAAATCTGATAGACAAAACTCCGAGATGGAAAGAGCCTATAGGAGAGAAAGAAACCTTACTAAATCAATGTTGTCCGAAAAGAAGAAAAATCATTTCAGGGAAGAATTTTCCAAGTATAAGGGAAATATCAAAGGAACTTGGAATGTTATAAAAAGAATAATTCCTGCAAATAAGGAAATCTTAGAAAATTCTGACCTTCTCAGTGATAATGTGGAAAAGCGAGTGAATGATTTTAATAAGTATTTTGCTGAAATAGGTAAGTCCACATATGAAAAGTCCCAAGATAATAATGACTTGATTATTAATCAACCACATAATTGCCAGCCTCCAGCTGAAAGAAGTATTATCAATAATTTTAGACCGCACCCAATCGATTTAGTCACACTTATTCTTATCATAAAGAACCTCAAACCAACAAACTCTTGTGGTTCCGATGGGATACAACTTCGCTTCCTAATTGACTCATTGCCAGTTACAGTATTTTTCATTTTAGTCATTGTAAATACATCCATTGTTACAGGCAGTTATCCTAACCTCTGGAAGCATCCCTATATCATCCCCGTTTTTAAGAGTGGAGATACTAATAATGTTGAAAATTATAGGCCAATCTCTCTTCTCAGCATTCTGTCTAAAATACTTGAGAAGGTAGTTGCCACCCAGTTAATAAATTTCCTTGAATCAAATTGTCTATTATGTGAAGAACAACACGGTTTTCGGCCTAAACTTTCGACCGAGACGGCCCTACTTAAAATTACTGATAAAATTTATAGTAATATTGAAAATAAGAAAATATCACTTTTATTATTGTTAGATTTGTCTAAAGCATTTGACAGTGTACACCATCAAATTCTAATGAGAAAACTTTCCAAAGTTCATGTTGACTCATTTTGGTTCGAAAATTATCTGAAAGATCGAATTCAATCAGTTCGAATGGGCTCGACTCTCTCTTCTTCTTTAGATATCAGTTTTGGCGTTCCTCAGGGTTCAATTTTGGGTCCTCTGCTTTTCTTAATATATGTTAATGATTTACCTCAATTTATAAGAGATTGCCTACTTGTTATGTATGCTGATGACACCCAGATTATGCTTACTGGTGACATTGATAGAATTCCTGAAATCTTAAAAAGGGCTGAAGATATATTAAACTGTGCCAAAAGTTATTTTAACAGTAATGGTCTTTTACTGAACGAAAATAAAACTAAATTCGTTATTTTTGGATCAAATCAATACCTGTCCCGCATTCCTGAGAACATCAGTATAAATTTCAACAATGTTTCACTCTTCCCATCTAATAAGGTTAAAAATCTAGGAGTTATTATGGACAGTACCATGACATTTAATTTTCATATCGATGAACTACATAAAAAAGTGAACGGGACCCTTATTTACTTGAACAGAGTCTATGAAAGATTCGAGCCTGATTGTAGGGTAATTGTAGTACAAACATTGATTTTAAGTATTCTCAACTACTGTCTAAGTGTTTGGGGTTCCACGACTAAGACCCAGATGTTACGAGTGAAAAGGCTCCAGAATTTTGCTGCAAGAGTTGCCATAGGGGGGGTGCATAAACATGATCACGTGACTCCCCTCTTTGAGAGATTGGGTTGGCTAAGGATGGACATGAAGTTCATATATAATATCTGTCTTTTAGTTTTTAAAATAAATCATGGAATATTACCGGAATGGCTCTTCTCATTGCCAACAGTTAATCAAGTGCGTATCAATAACGTCAACACCAGATATCAGAATTCTTTTTACGTGCCCAGAACTTCCACTGATATTGGGGCAAGAGCCTTAAATGTAATAGGCCCGAGACTTTGGAACTCTTTACCCGCAAACTTAAGAAGTTGCCAAACATTACCCTCACTTAAATCTCATCTTTTAAATCACCTACTTAATAAGTGATTTTAGTCTCATTATTATCCTCCCATTGGGTAAACGAAGTGTATGTATGCATATTTTAATGTATAAATTTTTTGATTTTGTGCTTTGCAAATTTCATTAGTTTTATTTTGACATTTTACATTGTAATTTGTAATTAGATTAATTATCATGTGTAAATTTTGTGATTTTGTGCTTTGCAAATTTCATTAGTTTTATTTTGACATTTTACATTGCAATTTGTAATTAGATTAATTATCATGTAATAGCCATTTTTGATGGAATAAAGTTTTTGACTTTGACTTTGACTTTGACTCTCTCTCTCTCTCTCTCTCTCTCTCTCTCTCTCTCTCTCTCTCTCTCTCTCTCTCTCTCTCTCTCTCTCTCTCCTCTCTCTCTCTCTCTCTCTCTCTCTCTCTCTCTCATATTAGCTTTGCACAAAAAAACTATAAAAAGGACTCTGCTTTCTCATTCCAACCGCGTATCGTATTTCTCTTTTGACAAATATAAAAGGTTTTTGAATGGCAATTTCCAAGCGAATGTGACCAAAGAATAAGAAATATTCTATGTAAAAATGCGAAAATACCAAATGTAAAAAAAAAATATTTCATAAAAACGCCTGTCATAATTATGAATAATCATCGCCATTTTTAAAATTAGTTTTCATTGAAATATTTTTTTATTATTTTAAAAAATAACAAAAGCCAACTGGATACTGTATGCGAAGTGTTAGGTAATACATGCGTTGCATATATATATTTTTTTAATAATAACGGAACACATACTGAACTATTTCTGCAAGTTGTATCCATGTGTGGGTTTGTGTGTATGTAGTCTGCTGTGTTAATGATCCTTTGCATTGTCCTCCAACACAGAGTTGAGTCTTTTGATTCGATTCAGCCAAAACGCCTTATAAGGGGAATTATGGCATAAATGCTAATGTTTATACACACACACACACACACACACACACACACACACACACACACACCACACACACACATACACACCAACATGTAATGGAACCAACAAGAGCCAGGGGTGGGGATGAGCCATCACTACTTGATCTAGTGTTCACAGATAATGTGTTGGATATTGAAAATATTGAGTATGAACCACCAATTGGAAAGAGTGACCACTGTGTGTTGTTGATGGAGTATATCATTGAAGACATTCTTCCTGAGAGTAGAGGCACTGAGGACATGAGGAGGAACTATCCGAAAGGAGATTACATCAAAATGAATGAGCTTTTTGCAGTTATTGACTGGAGAACCTTATTTTACAACAAATCTGTACAAGAAATGTATGACATCTTTTGTGAGAAATATGGGGAGATAGTAGATTGCTGCATACCTGTCACCAAAGTAGGTGTAATTCATGCCAGAGAGAAATGGTTCGATAATGGGTGTAAAAGAGCTAAGGAGTGGAGAGACAAATGCTGGAAAAGGTATAGGAGGAGAAAAAACATAAATGCCTGGCAAACCTACAAAAGAGCAAGAAATGACTACCTAAGTAAAAGGAGAGAGGCAGAGAGAGATTATGAGAGGGACATCACCAGGAAGGCTAAAGAAAATCCCAAGCTTTTCCACAGCTTTATCAGAGGAAAACTGAAGGTGAAAGAACAGGTTTTAAGGCTAAAGAGAGCGGATGGAAGCATCACTGAGACGGACGAAGAGATCTGCAAAGAATTGAACAAGGAGTTTCAGTCAGTATTTACAGTAGAAAATACCCCACCCCCTCAGATTGCAGTGATAGAAGCTCAAGGGCCGGTATTAGAGAACATCAACCTTACAGCCACAGAGGTATGCAAAGCGCTGATGGATTTAGATGTTCATAAAGCTACAGGTCCTGATGACATATCCCCTCATGTGCTTAAAAAATGCGCAAACACAATATCAGTGGCACTAAGTATCATATTTAAGGAGTCACTGGAGTCGGGGGAGATTCCAAGATGCTGGAAACAAGCAAATGTGATACCTATCTTCAAAAAGGGAAGGAGGGATACGGCTCTGAACTATAGACCAGTTTCCTTGACCAGC
>JAXCGZ010017377.1:7500-15000 GCA_037179515.1 Halocaridina rubra | reverse complement strand
AGGACTTATGATTACTAAGTCAAGGCGATACCACTACACCACAGAAGATTAAAAGGAATCCAACCTTATAACTTATATATGCTATACTTAGGATTGAATGCATTCTAACTGAATGCCACTATGTTCATATTACAGATTCCCCAAACTCACTCGTGGCTTCATTTTAGCATTTAATTCAATTCCCAATCTCATTCGGGCCATGAAATAACCAATTAAGCACAATACATATGTGAAAACATGAATCTTTTTTTTACCCCGACCGGGACCCGAACCTAGGACTTATGATTACTAAGTCAAGGCGCCGCCACTACACCACAAAAGGTTTAATGGAATCCAACCTTATAGCTTATATCTGCTATACTTAGGAATGAACGCATTCTAACTGAATGCCACTATGTTCATATTACAGATTCCCCAACCTCACTCGTGGCTTCATTTTAGCTTTTAATTCAATTCCCAATCTCATTCGGGCCATGAAATAACCGATTAAGCACATTACATATGTGAGAACATAAATCATTTTTTTTACCCCGACAGGGACTCGAACCTAGGACTTATTATTATTAAGTCAAGGCGCTACCACTACACCACAGAATGTTAAAAGGAATCCAACCTTATAGCTTATATCTGCTATACTTAGGAATGAACGCATTCTAACTGAATGCAACTATGTTCATTTTACAGATTCCCCATCCTCACTCGTGGCTTCATTTTAGCATTTAATTCAATTCCCAATCTTATTCGGGCCATGAAATAACCAATTAAGCACATTACATATGTGAAAACATGAATTGATTTTTTTACCCGCACCTGGACCCGAACCTAGGACTTATGATTACTAAGACAATGCGCTACCGCTACACCGCAGAAGGTTAAAAGGAATCCAACCTTATAGCTTATATCTGCTATAATTAGGAATGAATGCATTCTAACTGAATGCAACTATGTTCATATTACAGATTCCCCAATCTCACTCGCGGCTTCATTTTAGCATTTAATTCAATTCCCAATCTCATTCGGGCAATGAAATAACCAACTAAGCACATTACATATGTGAAAACATGAATCATTTTTTTTACCCCGACCGGGACTCGACCCTAGGACTTATGATTACTAAGTCAAGGCACTACCACTACACCACAGAAGGTTAAAAGGAATCCAACCTTATAGCTTATATCTGCTATACTTAGGAATGAACGCATTCTAACTGAATGCCACTATGTTCATATTACAGATTCCCCAACCTCACTCGTGGCTTCATTTTAGCATTTTATTCAATTCCCAATCTCATTCGGGCCATGAAATAACCAATTAAGCACATTACATATGTGAAAACATGAATCATTTTCTTACCCCGACCGGGACTCGAACCTAGGACTTATGATTACTAAGTCAAGCCGCTACCACTGCACCAAAGAAGGCTAAAAGGAATCCAACCTTATAGCTTATATCTGCTATACTTAGGAATGAACGCACTATAACTGAATTCCACTATGTTTATATTACAGATTCCCCAACCTCACTCGTATCTTCATTTTAGCATTTAATTCATTTCCCAATCTCATTCGGCCATGAAATAACCAATAAAGCACATTACATATGTGAAAACTTGAATAATTATTTTTACCCCGACCGGGACTCGAACCTAGGACTTATGATTACTAAGTCAAGGCGCTTCATTTTAGCATTTAATTCAATTCCCGACCTCATTCGGGAGATGAAATAACCAGTTAAGCACATTATATATGTGAATACATGAATCATTTTTTTAACCCCAACAGGGTCTCGAACCTAGGACTTATGATTACTAAGTCAAGGCGATACCACTACACCACAGAAGATTAAAAGGAATCCAACCTTATAACTTATATATGTTATACTTAGGATTGAATGCATTCTAACTGAATGCCACTATGTTCATATTACAGATTCCCCAAACTCACTCGTGGCTTCATTTTAGCATTTAATTCAATTCCCAATCTCATTCGGGCCATGAAATAACCAATTAAGCACAATACATATGTGAAAACATGAATCTTTTTTTTACCCCGACCGGGACCCGAACCTAGGACTTATGATTACTAAGTCAAGGCGCCGCCACTACACCACAAAAGGTTTAATGGAATCCAACCTTATAGCTTATATCTGCTATACTTAGGAATGAACGCATTCTAACTGAATGCCACTATGTTCATATTACAGATTCCCCAACCTCACTCGTGGCTTCATTTTAGCTTTTAATTCAATTCCCAATCTCATTCGGGCCATGAAATAACCGATTAAGCACATTACATATGTGAGAACATAAATCATTTTTTTTACCCCGACAGGGACTCGAACCTAGGACTTATTATTATTAAGTCAAGGCGCTACCACTACACCACAGAATGTTAAAAGGAATCCAACCTTATAGCTTATATCTGCTATACTTAGGAATGAACGCATTCTAACTGAATGCCACTATGTTCATTTTACAGATTCCCCATCCTCACTCGTGGCTTCATTTTAGCATTTAATTCAATTCCCAATCTTATTCGGGCCATGAAATAACCAATTAAGCACATTACATATGTGAAAACATGAATTGATTTTTTTACCCGCACCTGGACCCGAACCTAGGACTTATGATTACTAAGACAATGCGCTACCGCTACACCGCAGAAGGTTAAAAGGAATCCAACCTTATAGCTTATATCTGCTATAATTAGGAATGAATGCATTCTAACTGAATGCAACTATGTTCATATTACAGATTCCCCAATCTCACTCGCGGCTTCATTTTAGCATTTAATTCAATTCCCAATCTCATTCGGGCAATGAAATAACCAACTAAGCACATTACATATGTGAAAACATGAATCATTTTTTTTACCCCGACCGGGACTCGACCCTAGGACTTATGATTACTAAGTCAAGGCACTACCACTACACCACAGAAGGTTAAAAGGAATCCAACCTTATAGCTTATATCTGCTATACTAAGGAATGAACGCATTCTAACTGAATGCCACTATGTTCATATTACAGATTCCCCAACCTCACTCGTGGCTTCATTTTAGCATTTTATTCAATTCCCAATCTCATTCGGGCCATGAAATAACCAATTAAGCACATTACATATGTGAAAACATGAATCATTTTCTTACCCCGACCGGGACTCGAACCTAGGACTTATGATTACTAAGTCAAGGCGCTACCACTGCACCAAAGAAGGCTAAAAGGAATCCAACCTTATAGCTTATATCTGCTATACTTAGGAATGAACGCACTATAACTGAATTCCACTATGTTTATATTACAGATTCCCCAACCTCACTCGTATCTTCATTTTAGCATTTAATTCATTTCCCAATCTCATTCGGCCATGAAATAACCAATAAAGCACATTACATATGTGAAAACTTGAATAATTATTTTTACCCCGACCGGGACTCGAACCTAGGACTTATGATTACTAAGTCAAGGCGCTTCATTTTAGCATTTAATTCAATTCCCGACCTCATTCGGGCGATGAAATAACCAGTTAAGCACATTATATATGTGAATACATGAATCATTTTTTTAACCCCAACCGGGTCTCGAACCTAGGACTTATGATTACTAAGTCAAGGCGATACCACTACACCACAGAAGATTAAAAGGAATCCAACCTTATAACTTATATATGCTATACTTAGGATTGAATGCATTCTAACTGAATGCCACTATGTTCATATTACAGATTCCCCAAACTCACTCGTGGCTTCATTTTAGCGTTTAATTCAATTCCCAATCTCATTCGGGCCATGAAATAACCAATTAAGCACAATACATATGTGAAAACATGAATCTTTTTTTTACCCCGACCGGGACCCGAACCTAGGACTTATGATTACTAAGTCAAGGCGCCGCCACTACACCACAAAAGGTTTAATGGAATCCAACCTTATAGCTTATATCTGCTATACTTAGGAATGAACGCATTCTAACTGAATGCCACTATGTTCATATTACAGATTCCCCAACCTCACTCGTGGCTTCATTTTAGCTTTTAATTCAATTCCCAATCTCATTCGGGCCATGAAATAACCGATTAAGCACATTACATATGTGAGAACATAAATCATTTTTTTTACCCCGACAGGGACTCGAACCTAGGACTTATTATTATTAAGTCAAGGCGCTACCACTACACCACAGAATGTTAAAAGGAATCCAACCTTATAGCTTATATCTGCTATACTTAGGAATGAACGCATTCTAACTGAATGCCACTATGTTCATTTTACAGATTCCCCATCCTCACTCGTGGCTTCATTTTAGCATTTAATTCAATTCCCAATCTCATTCGGGCCATGAAATAACCAATTAAGCACATTACATATGTGAAAACATGAATTGATTTTTTTACCCGCACCTGGACCCGAACCTAGGACTTATGATTACTAAGACAATGCGCTACCGCTTCACCGCAGAAGGTTAAAAGGAATCCAACCTTATAGCTTATATCTGCTATAATTAGGAATGAATGCATTCTAACTGAATGCAACTATGTTCATATTACAGATTCCCCAATCTCACTCGCGGCTTCATTTTAGCATTTAATTCAATTCCCAATCTCGTTCGGGCCATGAAATAACCAATTAAGCACGTTAAATATGTGAAAACATGAATCATTTTTTTTTACCACAACCGGGACTCGAACCTAGGACTTATGATTACTATGTCAAGGTGCTACCACTACACCACAGAAGGTTAAAAGGAATCCAACCTTATAGCTTATATCTGCTATACTTAGGAATGAGTTTGGGAATTGAATTAAATGCTAAAATGAAGCCACGAGGGAGATTGGGGAATCTTTAATATGAACAAAGTGGTATTCAGTTAGAATGCGTTCATTCCTAAGTATAGCAGATATAAGCTATAAGGTTGAATTCCTTTTAACCTTCTGTGGTGTAGTGGTAGCGCCTTGACTTAGTAATCATAAGTCCTAGGTTCGAGTCCCGTCTCGGGGTAAAAAAAATTATTCATGTTTTCACATATGTAATGCGCATAATTGGTTATTTCATGGCCCGAATGAGATTGGGAATTGAATTAAATGCTAAAATGAAGCCACGAGTGAGATTGGGGAATCTGTAATATGAACATAGTGGCATTCAGTTAGAATGCATTCATTCCTAATTATAGCAGATTTAAGGTATAAGGTTGGATTCCTTTCAACCTTCTGCGGTGTAGTGGTAGCGCCTTGTCTTAGTAATCATAAGTCCTAGGTTCGGGTCCAGGTGCTGGTAAAAAATCCAATTCCTATTTTCACATATGTAATGTGCTTAATTGGTTATTTCATGGCCCGAATGAGATTGGGAATTGAATTAAATGCTAAAATGAAGCCACGAGTGACGTTGGGGAATCTGTAATATGAACATAGTGGCATCAGTTAGAATGCGTTCATTCCTAAGTATAACAGATATAAGCTATAAGGCTGGATTCCTTTTAACCTTCTGTGATGTAGTGGTAGCGCCTTGACTTAGTAATTATAAGTCCTAGGTTCGAGTCCCGGTTGAGGTAAAAAAAATGATTCATGTTTTCATATATGTAATGTGCTTAATTGGTTATTTCATGGCCCGAATGAGATTAGGAATTGAATTAAATGCTAAAATGAAGCCACGAGTGAGGTTGGGGAATCTGTAATATGAACATAGTGGCATTCAGTTAGAATGCGTTCATTCCTAAGTATAACAGATATAAGCTATAAGGCTGGATTCCTTTTAACCTTCTGTGGTGGAGTGGTAGCGCCTTGACTTAGTAATCATAAGTCCTAGGTTCGAGTCCCGGTTGAGGTAAAAAAAATGATTCATGTTTTCATATATGTAATGTGCTTAATTGGTTATTTCATGGCCCGAATGAGATTAGGAATTGAATTAAATGCTAAAATGAAGCCACGAGTGAGGTTGGGGAATCTGTAATATGAACATAGTGGCATTCAGTTAGAATGCGTTCATTCCTAAGTATAGCAGATATAAGCAATAAGGCTGGATTCCTTTTAACCTTCTGTGATGTAGTGGTAGCGCCTTGACTTAGTAATTATAAGTCCTGAATTAAATGCTAAAATGAAGCAACGAGTGAGGTTGGGGAATCTGTAATATGGACATAGTGGCATTCAGTTAGAATGCGTTCATTCCTAAGTATAGCAGATATAAGCTATAAGGTTGGATTCCTTTTAACCTTCTGTGGTGGAGTGGTAGTGCCTTGACTTAGTAATCATAATTCCAAAGTTCGAGTCCCGGTCGGGGTAAAAAAAATGATTTATGTTTTCAAATATGTAATGTCCTTAATGTGTTATATATATATATATATATATATATATATATATATATATATATATATATATATATATATATATATATATATATATATATATATATATATATATATATATATATATATATATATATATATATATATATATATATATATATATATATATATATATATATATATATATATATATATATATATATATATATATATATATATATATATATATATATATATATATATATATATATATATATATATATATATATATATATATATATATATATATATATATATATATATATATATATATATATATATATATATATATATATATATATATATATATATATATATATATATATATATATATATATATATATATATATATATATATATATATATATATATATATATATATATATATATATATATATATATATATATATATATATATATATATATATATATATATATATATATATATATATATATATATATACTATATATATATATATATATATATATATATATATATATATATATATATATATATATATATATATATATATATATATATATATATATATATATATATATATATATATATATATATATATATATATATATATATATATATATATATATATATATATATATATATATATATATATATATATATATATATATATATATATATATATATATATATATATATATATATATATATATATATATATATATATATATATATATATATATATATATATATATATATATATATATATATATATATATATATATATATATATATATATATATATATATATATATATATATATATATATATATATATATATATATATATATATATATATATATATATATATATATATATATATATATATATATATATATATATATATATATATATATATATATATATATATATATATATATATATATATATATATATATATATATATATATATATATATATATATATATATATATATATATATATATATATATATATATATATATATATATATATATATATATATATATATATATATATATATATATATATATATATATATATATATATATATATATATATATATATATATATATATATATATATATATATATATATATATATATATATATATATATATATATATATATATATATATATATATATAT
>JAXCGZ010017376.1:45000-74310 GCA_037179515.1 Halocaridina rubra | reverse complement strand
ATATATATACAGAATAAATGTTAAAATGAATAACAACTTTAAAATTATTTCCAATAGCCATTAGTCTAATTTAAACTTCTCTCACTCCTTGTTAATATTCAGTTATCTATATATATCCGATTTCAAGGGTCATTCTCTTTTACTGCTTAGTTGATCTCTCTAATTATTCTGGTAAAGAAAACAAAATATAGCATTATATATAAATAGCAATATATTGCCAACGAAATTCTTCGTAAAAAGGGCATTTTTCATGAAAACATCATCTGGAGGCTTTTGAATGCCTACAAATGTCCAGTTAAGAATAAATGTTCAAGTGAAAAATGCTTTTTTTTTGCAGCCGATCTAAAATATTAATACAGTATATATAGAAAAAATTGCTATAATACATTACTTACAAAATGTTCTGAAGCAAAGGTTTTTCTTACTTAAAATTTCACTTTAATCATCTGTATATCTAGAGGTGACGTATATAATTATCTAAAAATTTGGTGTTTTTATAAAGGGTATTTGAAAATTTTGCATATACTTAATCATAAAACATAATATTATGATTATATATCCTAAATATATCGTGTATTTCTTAATTTATATAATTTTATGGGTTTTTTATAAAGTTTTGTGAAAACACCAATGTGCTTCAGCATAAGAAACAAATACACATTTACATATAAATTTTTTAGTAAGAGTAGCAATGTTTGTGTGTATAATGCATACACACACGCACGCACGCACGCAAACACACACACACACATATCTATATATATATATATATATATATATATATATATATATATATATATATATATATATATATGCATATATATATATATATATATATATATATATATATATGTGTGTGTGTGTGTGTGTGTGTGTGTGTGTGTGTGTGTGTGTGTGTGTGTGTGTGTGTGTGTGTGTGTGTGTGTGAGTGTGTGGCTTATTCCATCCTAGAGTGAGCAGTGTGGGCCACCGCCAAAGGAAAAAAAATACACATAAAATACTCATTTGCATCTCTATAATCATAATCATTAGCTCAGAGTCATGCATATGCAATTCGAGAGAGAGAGAGAGAGAGAGAGAGAGAGAGAGAGAGAGAGAGAGAGAGAGAGAGAGAGAGAATTACTTATCTTAATAATCATTTATATAAAAAAATATTTTACGTCATTCAGTTATATTTAACCTGGTTGACGAAGAGGCAGTAGTACATGATCTGCAATTAATATATTTATAATATTAATATATTAATTCAACCTCTTAATAATTTAACTTCATACACATGTATTAATTACTTACTCTCTCGGTGGAAGGAAATGAATTTCACCACTTAATTCTTGAGTGTCATGTCTGTAGGTACATAAACACAATACATATATATTTGCATATCATTAGAAAGGGCATACACTCAGGGTAACGATTACATCTGCCAAATCAAGTCCTTCGCAAGAGAGCAACCGTCCTAGCCCTTGGTAGAAAAGGGAGTCCGTGACGTAAAACCGGAACAATAGAAAGGAATGTATGTTTGGCACAAGGCACCATGCTCCAGATATAACCTTACAAGAGACTATAAAGAAAGAGCGTCTCCCGTAGAGGAAAAGGGTCTATTTGCCAGAAGTGATCAACATGAACTACCTTATGCCTTGGTAAACGAAGTCTTGGTTGGTATTCGAAAGCTTTGCCTTCATCCTCAGGCTATTAAGCATACATTACCATGACCATAACACATGGGGGAAAAAGATGATGTTTAGGAAGATCCTCTTCTATAGGTGTCATAATATCCTTTTCCAACAGTGGGTCATCAACAATAAATGTTTGATCTTTATTACTCCTTAGCTCTTTTCAAGGATTCTGGTGAGTCTGTTGTAGAGAAAATATCGTTGGGAACTTAACATAGTGACACACACACACACAGATATATATATATATATATATATATATATATATATATATATATATATATATATATATATATATATATATATATATATATATATATATATATATATATATATATATTTATAGAACCACTGTTCAAGGAAACGATTCGCAATGTCCAAACAGGTGACTTGAATACTAATATGAAACATCTTCACGAGAAAATCGTCTCATAAAACTCCGCAAAAAAAGTTGGAAATAAGTTGTTCAAATTCTATATTCAGAAAGATTAAAAGAAGAAAAAATCCAAAACTTAAGGGAATCAAAGATACGAAGAGATGGCTAGAGCTACAGTAGAGACAAATCTGACATGAAGACCAGTTCCTTTTAGAGGTCACAATTCCGTTTAAGTTAATTGGATTCTCATTCTTACTACTGAGTGGGGGGATAAACACTTTATAAATCACCTTCTTCCGACGTCAAATTTAACACCTTTCTGTACGGATGAGGGCGTTATCTGCAAGTTATAGCCTCCTTCCACATTCTCTCTCTCTCTCTCTCTCTCTCTCTCTCTCTCTCCTCTTTTGATCAAGATCCCGTAAAATTTTCTTTAGATGTTTCTTCGCGTTGGGCCTTAAAGGAGGAAATCCCTCAGTGACAGATATTTCTCTCTGATTATCTCACTTTTTCTTACATTGATTTCCTGCTTCACGTCGTAATAAAGAGTAGCCATAAGGGAGAGCATTAACGAAGTAATCCCTCAACCTATAGGAAGGAAAATCCATTAACACATTTTCCCTCTTCTCTCTTTTGATGGAAAGAGTAAGTTCTCTCATACTAGGTTCTGAGTTACCTCTTATCGCGTTGGAAATAATGGAAATATATAAAAAAGAAGAGCAATAACGAGGTAATCAGTCATAATCGTATGAAAATCCATCTTCGAAAGAGTCTTCCTCTTTCTCACATGGAAAAGAACAAGTTTTCAAACATTTTATTTTGATCTACCCTAAGTCGGGCTGTGATTAATAAATAGCGTTGAAAAGGGAGGGCAACACCAAGGCAATCCCTCAAACAAAAGGGTGGAAAACAATGAAGAATATATTTTTCGCTCTTTTGTGGGGTATGAAAAATATCTCTAAATTTAATTTTTAGGTTCCTCTGTATCGACTTGGAAATAATGGATATCAAAAGACTGGGAGGCAAAATCGAGGTAATCCCTCCAACAATGAATGAAAAATCCTCAACAAGATATATTCTCGTCTTGTGCACACATTCCTCAGGTAATGTAACTCTCTCTCTCTCTCTCTAAAATACAAGTGGCCCTCATCAGATCTTTGCATGTAGAAAATGATATTCCTAAATCTCTAAATTGCAAATAAAGGCGATTATTTCTTAGTTATAAATGAACTTATGCTTTTCCTACTGCTAACTATACCACTTTCATCCCGCCTCTATTTATTAAGAAGCATTTTCACCTTTATGTAAGGGAATCCTTCGTGCCTATATTGCGTGTATACTATATATGTGGGTTAAACTCTTTGTAATCGCACTTTACACGTAACATTAACTGATCGGACATAAAACTAAATAAAAAATAATATAAATAGAAAAATAATGAAAAGGAATAAACAATAAAACATTTCATGAATAAAAATGAGTATAAAGTTTATTGGAGAGAGAGAGAGAGAGAGAGAGAGAGAGAGAGAGAGAGAGAGAGAGAGAGAGAGAATTCTTAACAGATTAAACTTTTCGTGTGTAGGAGAGAGAGAGAGAGAGAGAGAGAGAGAGAGAGAGAGAGAGAGAGAGAGAGAGAGAGAGAGAGAGATTCTTAACAGATTAAACTTTTCGTGTGTAGGAGAGAGAGAGAGAGAGAGAGAGAGAGAGAGAGAGAGAGAGAGAATTCTTAACATTAAACTTTTCGTGTGTAGGAGAGAGAGAGAGAGAGAGAGAGAGAGAGAGAGAGAGAGAGAGAGAGAGAGAGAAATTCTTCACACACCAAACCAATTTCCTCATGTCTGTGCGTGCGTGCGTGCGTGCGTGCTTGCTTTGGGAGAGGGAGAGAGAGAGAGAGAGAGAGAGAGAGAGAGAGAGAGAGAGAGAGAGAGAGAGAGAGAGAGAGAGAGAGATTTCATAGAACGAACCACTTCCATCCTTACAACACAAAGCATTGTAGCATATTCATCTCCCTACAGAAAAAAAATATAAAATAAAAATAAAACGAAATATAAATATAAAATAAAAATAAAACGGAAAAAATGAACTATAAAAAAAAAACGAATAAATTACACAGGATGCACCATTAATGCGCATAACACTTTAATCTCCCAGAAAACCAGCTCCAGCCCCAAGGAAGATATATTAGAGCACTATCTTCCCCCTTCCCCTCAAAAGAATTATATGCCAACTCCATCCGTATAGAGCATGTAGCATTATCATCAGCCCCTGGTAGTGGGCAGGCAATTCACTCCTTAATAAACGTGCATCATAAGGCTCTTTTTTCATATATCGTTAAAATAATAATTCTAAAGATTTGGGGACATTATTTCTCTCTCTCTCCCTCTCTCAGGATGAAACTGGCTTTATGTGCAAAGAATTCTCTCTCTCTCTCTGTTTACCTACTTTGTTTGTTGATTTGTTAATGGGTAATTGCAAGACTGTTTCATTTTGGTGATGAATCAATCTTTTATCATGTTAGTACCCTGTAAGCTTATGTCGTTTAATTTAATTCAAATATATAAATTATATAATTCTCCCTCTCTTTCTCTCGGTTTCGTCTCATTAATATGTGATATTCACTCTTATATTATTACATATTTTGAGTTTCTCTTTATATTTGGAATATTTGTCTCTCCGAGTTTATCAAGACTTTGTTCTCAATTTTCAGCATACTGGTTTGCCAATTTATATTGCTTTCATACTATTTTTTTCATGTTTTCATTTTTAGTATATTTTCTGTCATTTTTATTTGGATTCAACTTAATGTATTTTAGTATTATTACATTGAATGTTATTTTTCTTGCTTATTTATTTTAGTACTACTGAATTGAATGTTATTTTCATGCTTATGAAGGTTACTTTTTGAATTCATTTCAGATTCTTCATACTACGTCATGTCTTAATCAATATTCTAAGAAATATTTTAATAATATTTTTCGTCTTATTTGCTTATCTATTAAGGCTCTTTTTCCTTTTTTTGTGATTTTCATAATTACTCGTTCATTTTTACTAGTTTTTTAGGATGTGCTTGCTACTTTTCTTTTTATACATATCAATTATTTTAGCTTTACTATGCTATACTTACATAAAGGTGTGTTTAACTTTTCTTTCATTCTGTATTGTACATAAGTTCTTACTTCCTTAATTACAGAAGCAATAAGGAACTTTTTCGAATACTTCTGAATAAGTTTAGGTATACCTCTTTTTTTTTTCCTTTTTTCTTACGAAGATCCCGCGAGCAAAGTACTTACAACCTTACGTGCGGTGAAAAAGTTTTTTTTCTCTCTCTCGTCTTCACTCTTACAAGATCCTGTATGCAATCTATTTTCAACCTTACCTCTATTTGCATAGGTCTTTTTTTTCATCAACTTCATTTACATCTATCCTAATGTGTATAAGACAAAGAATTTTCGCCTTTAAAGCCTGGGAGACAGGAAGGCCTTTTTTCGATGTGGATGCGATGTGTAACCAAATATCAGCTTTATTTACATTTACATAGCACCCATTTTTATCAAATTTGCTATATTTTTCTTTTATTTTCTTGTGCGTACATGAGTTATTCAATTTTCGTCCTTATCTTCAAGGCACATAGACTGGTTCATCTCTGCTCAAATCTTGTCCGCAAACTACTTTCACCCTTAGGTTTAAGCCATATAAAATGGTCTTTTACTCTCAACTTTTCTTTATGATTTTCTTTTTGTCTTGAATAAAAAGATTTACAATTTTCGCCTTTCTTTCTTAGATATATATATATATAAAAAATAAAAAAATAAAGTGTCCTTTAGGCTACCTGCATAATACAAACCACTTTTAGCTTTACGTAAGACACTATAAAGGTTTTTTCACTTCACCTTTCCACAATAATCTTTTTAATTTTCTTGACTTTTATATAAAGCTATATAATTTTCGCCGTTCTTACCGAGGTACATAAGAGTGTCCTTTTGCCTAACTAAATCATTAGTGCAAGTGACTTTTTACCTTAAGTAAATATGAAATAAAGTTTTTTACCACTTGACTTTGCTCCAAGTTCTTCCTGTCTAAAAAGGATAAAAATAATCGACCTTCTGAAAAAATTACAAAGAAGTGTCCACCACGAGAACCTAATTTAAGCCTCAAGTAAAATATACATAGAGGGCATCTTCCTTTAAATTGCCGTTTATGTTCTTGCGCCGTGTATAAAATCAAAAGCAAAATTCGACCTTACAGAATAGGCACAGAGAAGTACTTTTACTGAATACTCTCAGTAAGAGTGGGGTGCTTACAGTTTTCTCGATATATATGCGAAGCATTTTCGACCTAAATGCCCCCCAAAAATTATATTGTTAGAGAGAGAGAGAGAGAGAGAGAGAGAGAGAGAGAGAGAGAGAGAGAATGCTAAACACCTTAAAATTTCATTCAATATAAATAAAATAAAGTAAATTTTCTATATTTTTTCTTAGTTGTTTCTAACCTGATCATCAATATTTTATAATAATGTTTGAGAAATCTTTTTACTAATTAACTAGCAGTTAAAAAAATATTGCGTTAAAAAAAAGACAAAAATACACACACTGCTATTACTTATTAAAATAAATTCAAACTAGAAACAACAACAACAACAACAATAATAATAATAATAATAATAATAAATAATAATAATAATAAACAAATAAATAAATAAATAAAAAAGTAGCATTAGCTCCCAAGTAGAACTCGCTCCTCGAAGCACTGTCTTGCCCCAGGAAGCTGGGGTAGGGGAGAGAGAAGAAGAATAAGAAGGGGAGGGGTTGGGTGTATACGCCCCTATGGCACCGGGTGTCGTTAGCGTGTGTATAATCGACTTCGTGCCAAAAGGTCATATCCGCCACCACAGAGATCTCGTTAAAAATCTCTTTCCTATGGCTTTGCCACATGTTTCTCCCAATTGGAGAGAGAGAGAGAGAGAGAGAGAGAGAGAGAGAGAGAGAGAGAGAGAGAGACGCAACACTAGAAAAAAAAAACATAAAAGATAAAGAAAATATGGAGAAAACACAAATAGAAAAAAAATAATTAAAAAAGATGAACAAACATATGAAGGAAAAGAAAATATAAAATTTGTATAAAAGGGGATAAAAAAACAAACAAATAAAAAGAATACGAGAAAAGAAAAAGAAAAGAAAAGAAAAAACTAGCAATAAAAATATATGAACATAAGAAGGTGAATGAGAATAAAGAAAAAATTAAAAAAAATTAAATGCAGGACAGACATAAAAAATGAAGAGAACAGCAAAAATGAAAACAAGAAAAACAAGATCAAATACCATATATATTATAAATATGCAGAAAATATACACGTTAAACTACATTAAAAAAAAATGCAGTAAAGATACAAGACTAATGGGAAAAATAAAAATAAAAATGATATAGTAAAAATACTAGCACAAAAAACAAATTATATTCATTTTCCAAATAACATACTATATATATATAATTTCCTTGGTATATAAAAATATACATATACATATTTTCTACCACGAAAATTATATAGTACAAGGATGGAATGAAAAAAAAATATCGTTTTGCTGAATATACAATTTACATACACATATACAAGGCACGGGAATTATACATCATTTGGATATATGGAAAAAAGTTAGCACTTTGCTAAATATAAAAAATAAATACATATATACCACGGAAACTATATATCACAAGCAAGGATATATATATATATATATATATATATATATATATATATATATATATATATATATATTATTGCATACAATATTTAAATATCTATATTGAAAATAATATTCTAGACTAAAGAATAATTAATTCAACACTCGAATGTGGCAGTGGCGACCCTTTATTGGTAGCCCTTGTCAACTTATATGAAACAATGAGTACATCATTACTTATAGGAGTCAAAGGCTCGTAAAGCATTTCTTCGCCAGATTCATTATAGAGATTAGTAGGAGAGGGTAGAAGTGTCCTTTGCATGTTAGTCCTATCAACTTGGGCTCACTTAGTATTCCAATAGATATGTACGGTTAATGGTGGAGCAGTATAGTCAAGAGATAAATTTTCGATACGTTCTAAAAGATTTGCTTGGGATATTTCATATTAAGTATATATATATATATATATATATATATATATATATATATATATATATATATATATATATATATATATATATATATTAAAAAATACTTAGTTTTCTCATAAGGAAGAATGCAAATACCCAGAAATAAAAGTTTAGATATAAGATATAAATATTTATTCCCGAAAGGTCTGTAAAAATATATAAATAAATGAATAAGTCTACGAATAAATAAGAGAAAATGATGAGTACCGCAAAGGGATATTACTATTTTTCCAAACAGCAATTTTTCTTAGGAAAACTTTGGATAATAATAATGAGAGAGAGAGAGAGAGAGAGAGAGAGAGAGAGAGAGAGAGAGAGAGAGAGAGAGAGAGAGAGAGAAAAAAAAAAAAATTTAACAATCAAATAACTGTCCAAGGGGACATGTGCACATGGGTACTCCCGGTGATATTGCAGTTGTTAAACATTACAATCTATATTTGGCCATGTTTAAATAAAATATTAATAACATCTGAAATGCCTTTTAAATATCATAGCAAGTAATTAAGAATAAAATATAGTGTAACAATTGCTTGATGGCAGAAGAACACTGCGATTATTAATTAAAAGTAATATTTGTAATAATAATTTTCAATAGCCCTTGTTAAGTGCTATCATTTAGAGAGAATCTTATGTTTTCTCATCTTTATGTGATAGGGGATTGCCTTGGCAAGGCCCTCTTCAGCTGATCTATTGATAAGTATTTGGACAATTGCTGTGTTTGAGAATATATATATATATATATATATATATATATATATATATATATATATATATATATATATATTCCATCTTTATACAGAAGAGGAGTTGGTATTTTTGCTTCAAAATTAAAGTAATACCATGAGCATACATCTATATAAATAAATATGTAGCCAGAGAGAAAATACTAATGCTTTTCAAACAGAAAGAGATAGATATATTAAATACCTTCACACAAATAGATAAAAAAAAAAGCCTAAACAGAAGACAAAAATTATGATCTTCTGATAAACTTCAAATCCAACCAACAAATAAAAAATCAAAATAATATGAATCCTCTATTACATTTTCTAAAAAAAAAAAAAAAAAAAAAAAAAAAAAAAAAAAAAAGCTTCTTCTTATAAGGCTTTTAATAATACAACGAAGAAAACTATAATTCTTCAGATATATGGGGGGGGGGGAAATCTTATGCTACGTGTCTATAAACACACACACACACACACACTAAAACTGATTTCTCCATATACATGAGCAAATTCGATCACATTAACATATATATATGTTAAATTCGTGGGTGTTTATCAGATGTCAGCCATACGGTATACTCAATGAGTCTCTGTAAATGAGGTGTCAAACGATCATTAGTGAGGAATCATTAAAATTACGATTTTCAATATTTTCATTCAGATACATAAAAAAAAAAAAAACTATATTCTCTAACTGTGGCCCAAAAAAAAACTTATAAGCTAACAAAAAAAGAACAAACATAGACGCATATTTCATATTTTGCGATTTTTTTTTAATATTAGCCAATCACTAAGAATCATATTGGTATCAGAGAGAAGTTAAACACGAGGAAATATAAAGTACGTTCTATAGGACCATTACGAATCGGCCTTCTAGAAGTTGTTTACATATAAAACACGACATATTCCTTAGAAATCAAATTATTTTTATGATGAGTTTCTCTCTCTCTCTCTTTCTCTCTATCACTCTAACTCGATACCCAGTAAGGATGACATATTCACATCTAATAACGGTATCTTCTTTTTCTTTTTAAATGATTGACACCAGGACGGGCCAAACAAAAAACAAAAAATCTGCCCTCATCGAAGAAAACATAAAGTAAAAAGAAACAGAGATGGAGAGTGTTGTGGCTTGTCAGATGCGAAAGGATAATGAGAGATCTGTAACGAATATCCAAGAATATTTGGTGTTGATGTAGCTATACATAAATTGAAGGAAAAGCTTAGAAAATTATACCTTGAATAATGGAGGAATTAATATACAATAAAACGTGCAAGATCCATTTACCATTAGTGTAGTTCAAAGTAAAAATAATATGTACTGATAACTATATTTTCAGAACCTGTTCTACGTCTTGTTAGTTATCTACCCACAGTACTAACAATAGTAATAACCTAAGGCAACATATACACGCTACCACTGGCCAAACTGGCAAAGCACCGGTCTCATAAAGTATTATATATCTCATAAAAAAAAGTGTCTCCCCATTTCCACATTTAGGGGATGGGAATGAGTCTCTTCCAGTCTGATACTGCTAGGGAATGGGTTTAACCTCACCCAACTATTCGAGTATGGCTGAAGCTCCTTCCACTGTCAGGGAATGGGATTGAGCCCCTTCCACTGTCAGGGAATGGGATTGAGCCCATTCCACTGTCAGGGAAAGGGATTGAACCCCTTCCATTATCAAAAGATGAGTTTTAAGTACATTCAACATTTTAGGAATAACTTTTATATAACACCTTCCACCATTATGATATAGTTTCATAAACCCTCCTCGTTTCAGGAATGGATAACAGCATCCCTCCTCTAGAGTGGCTTTAAGCCCAATCCACATTTTAAGGATGGGTTTAAGCGCCTTCAACTTTTCTAGATTTAGTTATATTTAACACCTTCCACAATCAGGGGATACTTTTAATCCCCTTTCCCTAGCCTGCTGGCTAGTACAGTGGTAACGCGCTGGCTTCGCATTCACGAGGTCGAAAGATCGGTTCCCGTCCAAGACCGAGAGTTTAAGCTGTTTACTGGCAGGAACTGCTGTGATTGGACACCACAGTGGGGGGTTGGGGCTTGCCCTGGCTGACGAATACCCATTGTATTGAAATGGAAATAAAGTTTATTATTATTATTATTAGTCCCTTCCCCCTCCATCTTTCTGGAATGGGTTTAGACCCAATCTACTCTTAGGAGATGGGTTTAAGCTCCTTCAATTTTTCGTGAGCGAGTTATATTTAACCTCTTGCACAATTAATTGGTTCCTTCAAGCCCCTTCTCTTTCAGGAACAGGTTTCAGACCATTCCACGTTTAGAGACTCCCTCCCTTTTTTCTGGAATTGATTAAGCCCCTTCCACGGTTCAGAGATGGGCTTAAAAACAAAGGCGTAGTGTAAAATACAGATCTATCTCCTACTATTCCAACGCCAGTTATTTCGGATATTGGAACAACGTATCCCTAAAGCTATAAAAGGCGGTTTATATGGGACATCAGACGAGGAATCTACATCAGAGACACGGGGTGCACTGGATCTACTGCCTCACAGGATTATTCCTCCCACAGCCCATCATAAGCGGTTATGTCTTCAAATATGTCTAGTATGATCAAGGATTTTTTTTTGAATTTTATATGCCAGTGGTGCAGCAATATTGCATACTCAAGTGATATATTTTGAACACAACCACCAACTGTATATTAATTTTTTTTATTCAGATAACTGTACATGGGAACGTGCATATGGACACTCCCAGTGATATTGCAGTTGTTAAACATTGCAATCTATACTTGGTTATGTATACATCAAATATTAACAGAATTTACAATTAATTTTAAATATCATAGCAAGTAATTACAAAGTGTGTTAATTTCTTTATTGAAAAATAAAGTTTTTACACTTATGTGGTTCAGTCTTCTTTATTATTATTATTATTATTATTATTATTATTATTATTAATATTATTATTACTACTACTACTACTTAGAATTAAGGATTTGAAGTGATAAAGTATGAAATGACTGGTGCTGGTTGTCAGAAGGGTATCATGCGATAGGGCTTCGATAAATGCAAAAATGTCTGAATCGCAGGTCTTAATAAAATACTTGGGGTGAAAAAAGCTACTAATAATAAACTGTGGAATGGAAAAAAATAAAGATAAAGAATATGCACATTTAAAGACATACGCTTATTGCCTATACAGTTCAATTAGGCCATGGAACTATCACACCTGTAATAAGAGGGAAAGGTATCTATAGTTTCCATTAACTAAAAGCCACCATCACCACCAGTATCTCAGTCACCATAACCACTAGCATCATTGTAACCACCCTCTATAACACCAGTATTCAACCAACCACCTCTCACCATCAATGTAGCTATCTTTCTTTTTACCTTCATGGCATAAGGAGGTCTGGAAACAATGCCTACACACAGCCCTGGAACCATCATAACTATAATAAAAGGTGACCTGAAGGAAACAATATACAAGTTCCCGTAACAACAAAACCACCATTACAACCAGTACCCCAGCCACCACAAGCATCATTTTAACCATTCCCTTACCATCATCCAGCCAACCACCTCTTACCAACACTACAACCATATTTTTTTTCATTATATCTCTATGACAAAAGGGGATTTGGAAATGATGGCGAAACTATTGTCTCTCACAGGTCCCTCAAAGGCTTCAAGACAAGGATCTTCTATGGCGAAACCAAGATGACCAGAAAGATTGCAATATGACGGATGTTGGGGGGTACTTGCGGTACTCAATTGTTTCTACATTTCCCTCTTTCTGCTACAAACATACAGAAAACAACAAAATAGTTTCTACAAAAATTACCAAACAGTTTTTATTTCCGTCCTAAATCTCTTTTATAGACTGTGTTGTTAACCTTTTTTACTTGTCAGTGTCCGCTAACACCACAGTACTGTTATATAGTATGATTAAATACGTATGTTCATTTCAGCTTATCCAAGAACTCTTTCTTAGAACAATATTCTATAATATGCTGCCATGCAACATATTAAATCCCATGTAATAAAATTGATCCCCATTAAGCGCCAGTCTCACTTAATTTTACTGCTCCTACATGAAGAGGGCCTCTTTATCACAACAATTCCTTAGAACATTTTCTAAGCAGTAATCTAAAATGCCTGACTTTTCATACTTAATGTACGCATAAAGATCCTTTTCTTTTCATTATATTCCTCATCCCCATCTAAGGCCACTGTGCTTTTACATGAAGATTAAACATTATTGTTTATAATGGCATTTCCTAGAACTTTTTCTAAGAAAAGATCTAAAATGTTTTTATCTCTTCAACCCCTCCTGGCTTAAGAGTTTCTTTTCTTTTTTACATGAACTTCAGCTAGCTGTACTGTATTGTAAAGAAAATGTCTAATATTTGTCTACAAGAACAATTCCAAGAAGAAGAAGAAAACAGACTTGCTTTTATTTCTCATTCTATATCGCCTTACGTGTTTCCTGCACTTAACTACGAACAATCAGCTCACGCTACTGTCCTGCTACCTGAGCAGCTTAAATTTTCTTATTATAGTTTTCTTCAACTATTTGCCTGAAAAAGAAGAAGAAGAAGAAGAAGAAGAAGAAGAAGAAGAAGAAGAAGAAGAAGAAGAAGAAGAAGAAGAAGAAGAAGAAGAAGAAGAAGAAGAAGAAGAAGAAGAAAAAGAAGAAGAAGAAAAAGAAGAAGAAAAAGAAGAAGAAAAAGAAGAAGAAGAAGAAAAAGAAGAAAAAGAAGAAAAAGAAGAAAAAGAAGAAAAAGAAGAAAAAAAAGAAAAAAAAGAAAAAAAAAGAAAAAAAAAGAAAAAAAAAGAAAAAAAAGAAAAAAAAGAAAAAAAAGAAAAAGAAGAAGAAGAAGAAGAAGAAGAAGAAGAAGAAGAAGAAGAAGAAGAAGAAGAAGAAGAAGAAGAAGAAGAAGATCTTTAATTTCTTTGCCACTTTCATATTATTTTCTTTGTGTTAACTCATCAACTGCATTGCTACCGAAAATGTTAAACTGTATTTTATAACTTCATTTCCACCAAGAATTGTTTCTTTAGTTAAGGAAGAAGAAGAAGAAGAGGTAGATGAGGAAAGAAACGCTTTCAGCTCAGGTGTCCCACTGATACAACATCTCTTCAACCGACGCTTGAGGTACTAAAAACATTTTATGGTGTGGTTGACACAGTTTATTGATTTTATTGGCTTTGGGTACAAGATTCATTGCTCGTACAAGTCATGTCACAAATGGTTAAAGAAAACATGAGTTACAGCCCAGATTCAAATGAGAAATGGGTGATAAAAATTTAGCTAAGTGAAAAATTCAAGCTTAGGTTATGTAATACAATATACAATTACTACATGTAAAATAAACCAGACTTATTTAAAAATGGCACCTATCAGCCGCTGATATATAGACACAACCAAATGTAATATACAAAGTGGGCAGTGTTATATTATACTTTACTCTGAATTACTTGCAATGCTTATGTGATTTTATCAGTGATTATTATATGTAAAGTAAAAATGAAATAAAATACTCGACTAATAATTGATTCTTACATTGTCAAATATAGATTCAATGTTAACAGTTACATACCAATGGGAGTGACAGTGCGCACATGTCTCCATGTACAGTTATTTCATTAATATATGTATACATGTATGTGTATATGCAGGTGTGTGTGTGTGTGTATATATATATATATATATATATATATATATATATATATATATATATATATATATATATATGTGTGTGTGTGTGTGTGATTACCTAATTGTGTTTACGGGAAAGAGCCCAAAGCTCGTATCTTCTCGTCTCCTCATCGGTTCCATTTTAGACTTAGTGATACTTATCGTACCTGTCCTTAAAACTATGGATTGAGATAGCATTAACCACCTCCTCGCTTAGCGAATTCCAATTATCAACTACTCTTACACTGAAAAAGTATTTCCTTACATCCTGCAAAGAAGTTTTCTTACGAAGCTTCAAACTATGACCTCTAGTTCTAGAGCCAGCCATATCGAAATATCGATCCCTATCCACTCTATCATAACCATGAAGGAATTTAAAGACTGTCACTATATCCCCCCTTACTCTTCTAGCTTCGAGTGATGGCAAGTCTAATTCCCTCAGCCTCTCATCATAACCGAGATTGCGTATTTCTGGCACCAGTTTCGTGGCATGTCTTTGAACTTTTTCAAGCTTAGCTATGTGCTTTTTCAAGTGCGGATTCCAAAAGGGGGCTGCATATTCGAGTTTTGGCCTCACATAGGTTACATAAATATTTCTGAACATTTCCTTGTCCATGTGCCTGAAGGCTACCCTTACATTTGATAAGAATGCATATGCTGCCCTTACTACGCCATTTATATGTATTTCTGGAGACAAATCTGCCAGTATGTTTACTCCTAGATCTCTCTCATTTTCTGTCTCTTGAAGTTGTACTCCAGCCACCGAGTAGTCAAGCTTGGGCCTTCTTGCACTTGTACCCATTCTCATTACCTTACATTTTGAGGTATTGAATTTCATTAGCCACTTTTCCGACCACTCATGCAGATTATTTAGATCCTCCTGAAGTTCTCTACCATTGTTCTCGTTTTTTACTTTCTTCACAATCTTTGCATCATCTGCAAACATATTCATGAATGAATTTACAGACTCTGGTAGGTCATTTACATATACAAGGAACAAAAGTGGCCCTAAAACTGAACCCTGTGGAACTCCACTACTAACTCTTCTCCATTCAGACACTGAGTGTCTTACTCTCACCCTCTGTTCCCTTCCTTCTAAGTAAGTTTTTATCCATTCCAAGACATTTCCACCTATTCTAGCCATTGATTGCAGCTTCCTAATAAGTCTCCCATGTGGAACAGTGTCAAACGCTTTCTGGAAGTCTAGGAATATGCAATCTGCCCAGCCCTCTCTTTCCTGTAAGATTTGGCTTACCTCATCATAAAATTCTAATAAGTTTGTTACTGTTGATCTACCTTCTCTGAAGCCATGTTGCCTCACTGACAAAAAGTTGAAGGATTCCAAGTGAAGAGGGATATGTTTCCTTAGTAGTTTCTCCATAACTTTGCAAACTATGCTGGTCAAGGAAACTGGTCTATAGTTCAGAGCCGTATCCCTCCTTCCCTTTTTGAAGATAGGTATCACATTTGCTTGTTTCCAGCATCTTGGAATCTCCCCCGACTCCAGTGACTCCTTAAATATGATACTTAGTGCCACTGATATTGTGTTTGCGCATTTTTTAAGCACATGAGGGGATATGTCATCAGGACCTGTAGCTCTATGAACATCTAAATCCATCAGTGTGTGTGTGTGTGTGTGTGTGTGTGACACCAGGCCGGACATAGGAAAGTGTCCTCATCGGGCCCGGGTATAAAGAAAACATAGAGTACGAGAAAAAGTAGCAGATAAATACTAAGAAATGGACAGGCTGAAAGAATTTTCATAGAAAAAAAGACGTAGAGATATGACAGGATTAGGCCCTGAGATGACTACAGATCAGTTTTTTAAAGGGAGAAAGGTCATAAGTTTTGGGGCAGAAAGAAGGAGGAAGAGAGTTCCAAAGTCTGGAAGTGGAAGGAATGAAGCAATCACTGTACAAGCCAATCCACAAGATACAAATTTCCACAGAGTACTTGTACGACGAGGCTGCCAAGAGTGTGTTACACTGCCTTCGCCAGTTGGGGGAGGTATGCAACTTGCCAATTCATCAGAGCAGCGATGGAAGTAATACCGATAGAAAAGAGAAAGAGATGATACCTTTTGGCGAAGCAAATGAGAATCGGGATTGGAAGTAAACGAAGGGTAATTAACGTGTCTGATGGCTTTATATATATATATATATATATATATATATATATATATATATATATATATATATATATATATATATATATATATATATATATATATATATATATATAAGTTACTGTCTATGATATAATGTAATGTTAGCATAAAATAATAATAATAATAATAATAATAATAATAATAATAATAATAATAACAATTAATAATAATAATAATATGCCGAGTTACAAGGTATATAGCTATGCTTCAATATAACATCCTGGGAAGCATATATAAACTGAAACCTATGTAGAACAAACTCTTAAGGGAAAAGATAAAAGGAAACAAACAAAATGATAAAATAAATATTGCTTATGCAGTACAACAATTCCTTGCGACCACAAAGAGAGATATTCCATCCTATGACATATATAAATATAAAGGAAACTTCATAAGCCATGTGATATGAAAACCTCGCATCACTTTTTAAGGTTAAGGCATTATTTTTGACAAACGTAAAAAATAGCTATTGTTCTGCAACAGTTAGAAGGTATTTTTGAAAACAAAAACTTATGTGTGCAATATGTTAGACTTGGCAAGTCAATGAATGAATCATATAAAAATGTACAAGGTTAGGATTAGATGAAAGTTTTTATTTTCACCATAGTGAAGAGAACCAAACAAAAATATATGAGTACTTATGTTTATTGAAATGCAATAGCAATCTAAAGGTTAGTATGCCACTAAGCTGAGAGAGAGAGAGAGAGAGAGAGAGAGAGAGAGAGAGAGAGAGAGAGAGAGAGAGAGAGAGAGAGAGAGAGAGAGAGAGAGAGAGAGAGAGAGAGAAACACTGGCTAGTAGTAAACTTTAGAGCTTTTTTTTATTTTTATTTATTCAGATAACTGTACATGGGGACATGTGCACATGGGCACTCCCAGTCATATTGCAGTTGATAAACATTACAATCTATCTGGCTATGTATAAATAACATATTAATAGAATTTGCAATTAATTTTAAATAACATAGCAAGTAATTACTAATAAAATATAGTGTAATAATTGAAGAGTAATATTTGTAACAATATTTTCAATAGCCCTTGTTGAGTGCTAAAAATTACATTTCACTTTTCAACAGTACTACTGCAGACACTTTGAAGCAGATATAGAATAACAATTTTCAGGTTAGAATAATAAGTAGGTACATATACATAAGCATGCATTAATTAGATGAGCAATTTAAATATATATTCTTGGCTTTCAATTTTATGATTGTCTTCTAGTTTTCATTTTTTTAAATTGACAACATGATTTTTAGCAATACTCTGATGTGACTAATAATATTTCGTTTTAAATAGCTAGTACAAATATCCAACACGTCTACTTTAGCATTACATCCATACAGTCTGTAATATAATTTCATTCTCATTAAAAATAATAATTCAGAACAAAAGCTCTGACAACATAAAACAAAATTAAATATAAGTTTGTATATCACGGTTAAAAATGGTGGAAATATAAAAAAAATATCTCGCTCCCTTTAAATGCTAAAAAAAAATACTTAAAATCTAAGTACGCCTTCTAAATATAGCCCTTTAACATAATTCCATATCATTCTCCAGTTTCTTTAGCATATAAAGTGTCCAATATATCATTTTCATTCTAAAAATTCCAAGAACACAAATTTCACAAAAATTTTAAATATCGTTCCTCATTTCATAAAATATATTCAAAAGGAAACTTATGACAGAGTATTATAAATAAAAATTTTCGAATATAATTTTTCATTAAAAAAATTATTAAATTAAAGTCCTAACCAAGTGATTATTTATAATTGATAAAAATCAAATACTTACTCAACTCCATACCTTAACAAAGAAGACCGCCCTTAGCAGACGAAGTGAAAATACCTTTTTTTTTTTCTCCTGAAAATCAGAAGAAAATAAAACAATGATCACTTGGGTCTCCTAAGGTATTATATCAAAATAATAATTCAAGGCAAAGGGTTGTGACCTTACAACCTACATACAATTATCACATATAACTTGAAAATGATTATAACAAACCAATGTTAATAAGGATGAATAAAACGGACAGCAGTAACCAAGCCTTCAATAAACAAAGATGAGAGAGAGAGAGAGAGAGAGAGAGAGAGAGAGAGAGAGAGAGAGAGAGAGAGAGAGAGAGAGAGAGAGAGAGAGAGAGAGAGAGAGAGAGAGAGAGAGAGCATTGATGCTATTTTCAGCAAGACTGCACAAATACTCTGCAACATCCAATTAGCAACAATTAATCATGCTAATTAAATAGATGTCAGAAATAACAGAAAGGTTCTGCATCTAGTAATGTCATAAAGAAGACAAGTTTCTATTAACACCATTTAATATATTTTTTCTTTATTATTAAGTAAGGATCATTTGCATAGAATAAAAAGGCTGCATTTTATGATTATAATTACCAAATATGTAAGTTATTCTACATAGGTACACAAGAGTGCCTTTGCTGTTTTCATATATTTTATAATACTGGAAATTCTTTATGTTACTAAGATTATAATGAAGCTTAATTATTTAAATAACAGCGACTGGGCATGGCAGCCCCTATCAACTGGACAGGCTTAGTGAGTACGATCAGATAATGATGTCAATGATGGAGTAAGCTACAGGTCTAAAGTAACACACACAAACACACACACACACACACACACATATATATATATATATATATATATATATATATATATATATATATATATATATATATATATATATATATACATATATATATATATATATATATATATATATATATATATATATATATATATATATATATATACACACACACACACACACATATATATATATATATATATATATATATATATATATATATACATATATATATATATATATATATATATATATATATATATATATATATATATATATATATATATATATATATATATATATATATAGCGTCCGCGACTCTGAGGCGTCAGGTCGAGGGTTCGCGCCCCGTCACGGTCTGAGGTTAGCAAAAGGCATGCACTCAGGGCAACGATTACATCTGCCAAAACAAGTCCTTCGCAAGAAGGCAACCGTCCAAGCCCTTGTTTGAAAAGGGAATCTGTGACGCAAAACCGGAACACATATACACAAGAGTAAGTATATATTTTGCTAGAGGTCGAAAATATATCTAATAATTCCGTTCTATATTACAGAAAAAAAATTAATATGAAATACCTTTCCATTCAAAAGTCACCAAATGATCACTGAGGAAGAGGATCATGAACTTTCAAACAGTGGTAAATAATTCAAGAGCTCGATCTTCGATAAAGCAAAAATTCCCGCAGAAGTCACTGACATTTCCTTCCAGCATGTGAAGTGAATAGCTAGTCTGCAGTCTAAAGAATCTAGGTAAAGAAGTCAAAGAAAAAGTCACACCTGACCTGACCTGGCCTATCTAACCTAACCTATGGATGTTTACCTGGGCTTTTATTACCGGCCACAGGCTAGAAATTGGAATATAATCCTTTGTGAGGAAGCTCAGATCAATAAAGGCTTAAAACCGGCCTACAGCGAATTTTAATTTATATAAATAAATTCATCATTTAACATGGAAAGCTGGAACGATTCTAGTTACACATTTAAATTCCAAAAAACGGTGGAAAATACCTGCATACGAGTATATGATATTTTTGTCTTCTTTTTTTTTTTATTACAGTGGTCTATAAAAATTATTAGAATTTTTTTTCCTATACTTTATACTTAACTTTAGTTGTTGTATACAATATGTTTCCATCTTTATAATGCATTTATTTTGATTCAAAACGGATTACAAGACGGACATGACCACGCAAGCACTCTAGTCTAAGTTTCCTATATATGGATCTCTGTCCAACATAAAAAGTTTCCTTCTATTATCATAGGCTGCGTGTACCGCCACCCCAAAGCCTCGGTAACCTCTTTTAGCTATATTTTGGACGTTTTTAAGGAGATAATTTTAAAAAACAAACCAGTTTTTATATATGGCGATTTTAATGATGATCAACTAAAAAGAGAAAATAAAATGAGTAGACTTATTAAGAATTTAAATCTAGGAACAGATTATAAATAAACCAACTAGAATCACTCCCACTTCAGTTTCCCAAATCGATCTAGTAATAACAAACTCCAAACATATGATAACTAAGTGTGACGTAATGCCAAGCCCTATAGCAGACCACGAGGAAATTGTAACGTCCCTAAATATTCGCAAACCAAAGAGACAACCAATCTTTAAAACATTCAGATGCTTAAGAAATTATTCACAAGAATTACTTTGTAGTTTACTTATGAATGAAGTACATAAATTAAATGAAATTCTATATACCGATAATATCAATAAACAAGTAAGAATTTTAACCAGTGTCCTATCATCATGTATAGATCGATGTGCACCACTCGTGACAAGAGAAATATTTCGTCCCCCCGCTCCTTGGATAACAGATGACATAAAAAACATTATGAAAGAAAGAGACAAACTACAAAATGAAGTAAAGCTACAAAGAGATAATATCCCTTTAAGAGAAAAGTTTACAGAGCATAAGAAACAAGTAAAATCATTATTAAGTAACAGTAAGAAACAGTATTACCAAAAATGAATTTCAAAACGCTAAAGGCAATATCTCTGATACATGGAAAATTGCTAAAACCATGCTTTCCAATAACTGTAATAAAAGTAGTAACATATCAATTATACCCGATGAGGTAGATGTAAGTGCTAAAGCAGAAGAGTTCAATAATTTTTTCGCTGAAGTGGGGAAAAAAACCTTTGAAAAAACAAAAAAAGAAATAATAAATGAAATCAATAATAGTAATGGTGGTAATAATAATAATAATGATGATGGTAGTAGTAATAATAATAGAAATGTTCATAATGGTGTAAATAATAATGATGGTGGTAGTAATGGTAATGATAATAGTGATGATGGTAGTAATAATAATAATAATGTTCAAGAACATAGTGCATTCAATAGAAGTAATGATGTCTTTAACCCTACTACAGTAGATTGTAATACAGTAATCTTAGTAATAAAAAATCTGAAAGACTCTAATGCATATGGATCAGATGGAATTTGTTTTCGTTTTATTAGAGATTCATTATTTGTAATAGCTTATTATCTGACGGTAATAATCAATACTTCCATAGTTACCAATATCTACCCAGATTTATGGAAAACTCCCCATGTAATTCCTGGTTTTAAAAATGGAAATCCTGACGACGTCTCTAACTATAGACCAATCTCTTTACTACCAATTTTATCAAAGATACTTGAAAAGATTGTTGCAAATCAGTTAAGTGAGTTTCTTGAAAAAAATAAACTTATTGCAAAAAGTCAACACGGTTTCAGGCCAAAATTATCAACTGAAACTGCCTTATTGAAAATATCAGATGAAATATACAAAAATATAGATAATAAGAAAATATCATTGCTACTACTACTCGATCTTTCTAAAGCTTTTGATAGTGTACACCATACCACTCTATTAGAAAAATGCAAAAAAATGAACATTGACCCAAGCTGGTTCGAGAACTATTTAAAAAACCGCTACCAGTCAGTCAGAATAAAAGATGTAGTCTCAAGTCGCAAGAAGGTATTGTTTGGGGTCCCTCAGGGATCGATCCTAGGACCTATACTTTTTCTAATATATGTAAACGATCTAGTAAAATATTTACCTAACTGTTATGTCATTCAATATGCTGACGATACTCAAATCTTAATTGAAGGAGAAATTAATGATTTAGAAAATATTATTCGTAGAGCAGAAGAAATTTTGTATATGGCTAAACGTTACTTTCTAAAAAATGGTCTGTTACTTAATGAAACTAAAACCCAATCTATTCTTATCGGATCCAGACAATTATTATCAGAAGTTGATGACAATCTTCATATAAATTTTAACGGTAATATCATTAAGCCAATGAACTCGGTAAAGAACCTAGGTGTCTATTTTGACCGTTACATGAATTTTGAAATGCATATAGATGAAATTTATAAAAAAGTAATGGGTACTCTAATATATCTAAATAGGGTAAAAGACTCATTTGAAACATCAACTCGTATAATAATTGTCCAGTCCTTAGCTATGAGTTTAATTAATTACTGTCTCAAAGTTTGGGGATGTACCAATAAGACTCAATTACAAAGAATACAAAAGTTACAAAACTTTGCAGCACGAGTGGCTGTTGGCAATGTAAGAAAATACGAGCACATCTCTCCTGTTTTAAAAGATCTAGAATGGATAAAGATTAGAGATAAATATGTTTTTGATATATGTACCTTTGTTTTTAATATACTAAGAAACAATATTCCTGATTGCTTGTATAATTTTTCTACAGTAAGCTCAGTTACCGGGTTAACTACCCGTCAAGGGGAAGATTTATTAGTACGAAGGTCTAAAACTGATATTGGCTCAAGAGATATAAACATTCGTGGACCTCATTTATATAATCAGCTTCCCAGAGAACTAAAAAATGCTGGTTCAGTGTATACTTTTAAATATAATCTTAAGAAGTTGCTCTTAAAGGAAGATTTTACTTGTAAATTTTAATGGTACACTCATCTTTATGATTTGCTTGTTTTAGTATGTCTATATCGTACACCACAGATGTCTATCTGGAATATATATGTATCTTATTTAAATACCCAATGTACATTGGAATAAAGGATTATTATTATTATTATTATTCTAATAACACTGAATTATATAGTTAAGTTTGATATTAAACATTTTAATACGCAGCTGACGTACTGTAACAGTTAGTTGTTCCTTATTCAATATAAACGAAAAAAAATTACTTTTTCACTTTTTTTCTGTCTCCCTCTCAGCCCTTCTCTGTATCACCCTATCCTATCCTCTCATCCATATTTAATGTCTCCTCTCCCCACAACCACCTACACCCCCCCCCCCTCAAGCATGATTAAACCCGACACAAAGCCCCAATTTTCTACACTCAAAGGACGTCTCTCCAAAACAATGGGGTCCGAAATGTCAGCCTCTGCGATTCACTAAAATCCACAAAAATAACCCGTGGCGCTCGCTCTCTCTCTCTCTCTCTCTCTCTCTCTCTCTCTCTCTCTCTCTCTCTCTCTCTCTCTCAATTTAACCTAGCTCTCACTTTTTTTTCTGTGGCATACGTCCGTAGTGCCTCTTCCCTTCCGTCCAATGACCCTCTATTTGAACCCTATGGACATCACCGCCAACCCGCGCCACGAAATAACCCATTCCAGTGAAAGACAAATGCAGCGTCCAATATTAGAGTTCATTTTCGATTATATTTGGTGATTATGTTAGCCCTTATGGCTGTCATCAAGCCAAAACTAATTGCTACACCCGGCCAGTTTAACTAAGGAAATAAAAAGTCTACGTAAAGTTATTGATAATCCATAACCCTTACGAAATAAAATATGTATAAACATATAAATGGCACACATGCAAAAACGTGAATATATAATGACGTGTTTATTCAGAAACTTGATGAACATATCTGATTGTAGCAAACCTCCCATAATAACATTCAAATTGCTTAAAAATAAAATTAACTTAACCAAATCAAATCTGCTCTCTTCTCACAATTTCCATTAAGTAATGGAGCTTGAATTGACCTTTAAAATGTGTAATGAAATCCACTTAGCAGGGATCAAATGAAAGGAGTCCATATGGTTCCTACCATAACCTACAAACCTAACCTAACCGGATCATAACAAGGCTGAGGAAAGGCAAAGAAAATTTGTTTTACAAATCGCCCAACTCACTTCACAGCCAATACTACTGATAAAATACAAACATATAAGTAAACAAAGAAACAGCAGATATGACTGTCTATACAATAACACACAATGAGCAATAAATAATACCCATTTGTACGATACGAGTATGTATATATACAAGACTACAGCTATAAATTGCATATGATGGTATGGATTTGCTTCATGTAGCATTTTTCAAACCACACCAAACTTCCGCTGTTTATTTTTTCCATATATTCTGATATGCAACACTATCTGAATTTAGCAACCATGACTAGTATTCCTAATAGCAGTGATGGTGAGCATGCATTTGTAAATGTATCCCTTTTTCGTGTATTTGTTATTGTAATGTTATTTGAATTCATAACACACTATTTGCATTCACTCAAACGCTACTTGAATACATACACTGCCAACCGTGTTTATTATAACATAGATTAGGCTATGAGTATGAATTTGCAAAAGTATAGGAAAAAAACATGTAATTTTTTTTAATGTAAACGTGAATTGAAATAATAAAACTTATGTGAGAGAAACAAAAAAGACTGAAATACCTTTAATAACGTATTAAAAACAAAATAGCTTGAATTCACACAACGCTGTAGGTATTCGTAATAATCAAGAAAATGCGAGCACAAATAGCTTCAATAATAAATAAATTATATTTCTAATATACACAGGATATTAATACAAAACCATAAATGAGGGAGGGAGGGAGGTTAGAATAGCCCTCCGTGTTCCCATGCGAGTAGTAAGAGTCGAATAAATGGGGCGGAGCGAGGGGCCTGGGAATCCCCTCCTTTGTATTTTCTTTTCCCAAGAGTCAGGGTATTTTGCCATAACTCAGCCACTCCCCTTTTAAGGGGAAAAATGGCTCATGTATATGGATAGATAGATAAATGAAAATGGATAAAGAATCACAAAATATTTTATCAGTAATATTTAACACAAAGGTACAAGTACTTGAATAATTAAGAAGTAAATAGAATGAAGAATGCCTACACTAAGAATATGAACTAAAAAGCAACACTTACTCAGCCACTCACCTTATAAGGGGAAAAGTGGCTTATGTATATAAAAAGGCATATGAGAGAGAGAGAGAGAGAGAGAGAGAGAGAGAGAGAGAGAGAGAGAGAGAGAGAGAGAGAGAGAGAGAGAGAGAGAGAGAGAAGGTATTCCCTCCACCCCTCTCTCTCTCTCTCTCTCTTTTTTTTTTCAGTTATAGAAATATCAGATAATATACAAGAAAGTAGACTAAGATGGTATGGTCATGTCGTTAGAAGGGATGAACAGTATGTTGGGAGGAGGGTGATGGAAATGGATATACAGGGTAGAAGGAGAGGGAGACCAAAGCGTAGGTGGATGGATTGCATCAATGATGATCTGAGGTCTAAAGGTTTGTTGGGTGATGAGGTATGGGACAGAAATAAATGGAGAAAACTGACCAGAAACATCGACCCCACATAAATGTGGGAAAAGATGTAGACGGAGAAGAGGGTAAAAGAATTACATTTTCAGCGTTGGGTATACACTGAGTACAGGATATAAGTTCTCTGGGTTGCAAAAGTGCACACAAAGTTCAAAGTAGCTCAGACCAAGAGGTCTGAAGTCCTTAAGCTTTGTGCACTCTGCAATGTAGTGTACTAAATTGTTGCCCCCTTCACACTCACATAAATGGCATTTTGAGTGTTCTGGGTGCTTTCTACCAGTTTTCTGTATGTATATGTGTGTACATGTGTGCATGTATGTGTATATGTATATGTATGTGTATATGTATTTATATGTATATATGTATGTATATGTGTATATGTATATGTATGTGCATGTCTATATGTATCAATAATTACTACTTTTGATTCATAACTCTATCTATATACAAAAGCTGTAGTAATGATGATGGTAATAATAATAATAATAATAATAATAATAATAATAATAATAATAATAGTAATAATAATAATGATAATAATAATAATAATGATAATAATAATAATGATGATGATAATAATAATCATGATGGTGGTAGCAATGGTTGTGATAATAGTGATAATGGATTAATTGACGTAATTCTCTCTCACGTACATAATTTGAAGGGTGGAGAGGGGGAGAGGCTTTCAGTCTTTCTCTTTCTTTTCCTTCCAAATTTATCCTCCATTATATGGCACTGTGTTTATGTGTATGTATGTATGTATGTTCAGGTTTATATGTGTACGTATATGCAATTAAGTACATGCACTTTCCTCTGCTGTGTTACCCTCAGATGACAATGATGTGTATGAGTATGCATGGATGTGTCTTTATCTGTAGTAAGGACGAATAACTCCTTTTGCTGAAATGAATACCACAAACTCTCTCTCTCTCTCTCTCTCTCTCTCTCTCTCTCTCTCTCTCCTTGATATGTATGGCTATGAAGCCCCAGTGGTGTTTCTATTGCTCATCTAATTAATGCATGCATATGTATATATATATATATATATATATGTGTGTGTATGTATGTGTGTATATATATATGTATGTACCTACTTATTATTCTAACCTGAAAATTGTTATTCTATATCTGCTTCAAATTGTCTGCAGTAGTACGGAATTTAAATGATAGCACTCAACAAGGGCTATTGAAAATATTGTCACAATGATTACTCTTCAGGTACTCTTCAATTATTACACTATATTTTATTATTAATTACTTGCTATGATAGTTTAAATTAATTGCAAATTCTATTAGTATGTTATTTTTACATAACCACATAGATTGTAATGTTATCAACTGCAATATGACTGGGAGTGCCCATGTGCACATGTCCCCATGTACAGTTATCTGAATAAATAAAAAAAAAAAAAATAATAATAATAATAATAATAATAATAATAATAAAATCCTATTGCACAATATCATTTCGTGTATTTTTAATACAATGCAATTTCAAGACATAAAACGTTAATTGCGATTATGATAAAACGATATTAGAAATTATTACGGCTGTCTTAAAAAATTATTAGCTTTTTGAGGATACCAACCTGTAATTAAATAGAAGATGCCGTTTAAGAGAAGCTTCTAGGCCTATCCTGAAATCGAATATTCACACTTATTTTGATGTTGTATTACCATGAAATAAAATTAGTCGGGTCCCTCTATCCCAACATTCTCTTAAATAATTTATATCTCTGTATTTATTATTTAAGCTCAAGTAATAATGCCAGTGTATGGGTACAGCGATTACAATTATTATTATTATTATTATCATTAATTATCTGGTTCAAATATATAGTATACATAACTATTAATTCAGTTTTTATCATAATTATTATGAATGTATTATTCATTTTTTTTTGTCTCATGTAAGTAATTTATGTATTACTACCCAACGTAAACTGGAAATAAATTGAATTTAAATACTTTCCTTCATGAATAATTTTAATGAGTAATGGCACAAAGGTATTTGATTCTCCTGATATAAAATTTCAGATTTTTTTATCTTTGTATCATTTAAGCTTCGATATCATTAAGCAGTGCAACTGTAATACGATGTATTTGTCATTTATTTAAATAAAAAAAAATATTTCCATTCTCTGTAGTATATAAAACGACTGCTTCATTGCTTAATTCAAATAATTTACAAGTACAGTACATACTGCATACACGTACACATACAATGCATTTATTGTATAATTTAGGAACAGCAATGCATGTGTGTGGATGCGCCCATATTTCACAAACCAGTCCCAAATGCCTCCAAAAACGTAATTGTAAAAGATCCTGCTTGGTATATTTTCTAGTTACAAAAATTCAAAATGTTTTCAGTTTCTCTCTCTCTCTCTCTCTCTCTCTCTCTCAACAGTCCATGGGGTGGATGAGGAAAGGAGTATACTTGGGATGAGAGGGAGGAGAGAAACAGGAGACGGGAAGGAGGGAGATATGGAGAGGGGGAACTTGTCAAAAGATGGAGGGGGGAGGTGAGGAGGACGAGTAAAGTTGCCAGTTGTGTATATGATCAACAATCCAAGTCTCCCCTCTTCTGCCACATTTATTTCCTGCGGTTTTTATATCGTCACTAGAAAATGTAGTCAGCAAGAAACATGTTGGATAGGGTAAAGATGAAAATTATTGATGCTATCTGAGAGTTCAATCCAAAGAGGAAGAAAAAAGCGAAGAAATAAGACAAAAGAGGCAAAAATAAAAAAAAAATAAAAAAAACCCAGCCCAATAGCGATCAGCATTCAAGGCAGCCATCGCCCAACCCTGTTCCCAAAGGCGAGACGGAGAGCCGCCAACAGAAGGCGCGCATTAAGATTCAAAAAGGTTTTAACATGAATGTCTCGAAATTATCTAAGGAACTCCATGGCTCATTAACAAGTTTTTTTTTCCTTTTTATTTTCTTTTTATCGAAAATAAAAATATGATCACGGTGGTTATAGCAGCACCTTGCGACCGATAATTTCATTATGTGCAAATATTGATCCTAAATAAATTATAGGTATAAAGTAAATATGTACTAAGTAGATAATCTACACAAACGCAAAGAAGGTATAAAGTGAATATGTATTAAGTAGATAAGGTATAAAGTAAATATATATTAAGTAGATAATCTACACAAATGTAAACAAAATGTATAACGAATAAATTTACTTCCAGTTTCCTAAATAAGCTTAAATCATATAATGAGAACAGTAAGAAAATATTGCTTCAGTAATGCAAAATCAGTTTTACTATTATAAATAAAGAAATTAACAATTAAATAAGTTGCAATGAAATTAAATAAGCTCATTTCAAATTTCCACTAGTTCATCCTACATCAGCTT
>JAXCGZ010017376.1:0-37500 GCA_037179515.1 Halocaridina rubra | reverse complement strand
CAAGAGAGAGCCATCTCTAGAAGTAGAAGTTGTATTAGTTGTTTTAGAAATCTCTCTCTCTCTCTCTGTCATACACACATACTCATTTACACTTATATAATTATAACTGTCATTAGACAAAATGTCTCATTTCTCTATAAGTGCTCTCTTTATTTCTATACTACTACTACTACTAATAATAATAATAATAATAACAATAAAAATAATAATAATAATAATAATAAAACTTATTATTATTATTATTACACTGTTCTTCCTTTAGGTGTAAAGCCAAGATTATTTCCATTCTTACTGTTGCTATAACTAGATTACTAATATATCAAAAGATAATTTCTCTGTAATATTAAAAAAAATATTAAGTAATAAACTCTTTTGTCTTATTTTCCACATCTTTTGAGTAATTTATAATTTTTTCATTCACAGCTCTAATCTTCCTTTTTCCCAACTCACACGGCTTCCTCTTCCCCTTTCTTCCTCTTGCTCTATAATATTTATTTTATTTTATTTTATCATATTTTTTGTTACTGCCGGAAGGCAACCCAAAAGTATCCAATTCCCCCCCCCCATTCCACCCCGAATTAGTGGTGTTCCTCAACCACCAATTTTATTCATTATGATGGTCATCCTAAAGGCGCATTTGAGGTTGCCTCTTACCAACTGATCATTACTTCCACGAAGTACTTGTACTCCACCTCTCTCTCTCTCTCTGAAGTATTCATTTTTATTTATGTGATTTGCGGGACGGAATTTGTTTTGATTGCATAAGAGCTCGGACCATTGATCCACTACATATCCATTGATTTTTTCTCTCATTTCATTTTTTTTTTTCAGGAGATTTGCAAGAGAGGCATATTTTCCTTTATTAAAGCCTGGACTTAGGGAGAAATTGTTCATCTATTGAACAGATACACATGTAATGTTGACGATCTTTCTCCCCCCTATACATTTTATGGGAGAAATGCTGGAAGGGGACACCGTTGCCTTCATCGATGATCAAACGCCTGTGGACATCATTTCACCATTAATTCCACACAAGTAATAGTGTACTATATACTTCTAATGTTACAAAAATCAACTTTGCTCTCTCTCTCTCTCCTGCCTGATGAACTACTGTACAGCTTATCATCTTTTGGCGTTCATTATGTAAATAACAAAATGTTGATTTCTGTACACCACATCTGATAAAATTTATCATCATGCAACAGTTCGATGTTAAGTCTTCCATCAGTTACGATTCTTTCTATGCCTACATCAACACCGAGTATTCTTGGATATTCGTTACACGTCTTATTATCCATTTACATCTGACAAGTCACAATACTCCCCATTCTTTGTATTTCAATGTTTTCTTCGTGCCCAGGCTCGATGAGGGTAGGTTCCCCCCCCCATCCTGGAGTTACCATCATAAAAAAAATACCGATATACAACTGAGCAGACAAGCATCATATAACTTTCTGACTGGATAGAGCCTCGTCGATGGAATCCCTTGGTTAAATAACAGAAAAAAAACAATAGACAATAAACAGGAGACGGCCATTGTGTTCAGCAGAGTGTACTGTAAGGATTCATTGAGCATTGTTTGCATACAGAAATGAATTAAAACACAAATTAAGCAAACCCATACACTGACTAACTAACTCTCTCTCTCTCTCTCTCTCTCTCTCTCTCTCTCTTATATATATATATATATATATATATATATATATATATATATATATATATATATATATATATATATATATATATATATACACACACACGCTTAAATATGAATAGCCTATACCGACTGAACTCGTTTCATGAGCATATACAGTAGAATACACTGCATACCACACACAGATAGATTGGATAAATCTTGACCCACACAGTGGTGAGGACTCATTCGGGGCAAGATTCCTAGATTGCGTACAAGGGAATTTCCTACACCAACATGTAATGGAACCAACAAGGGCCAGGGGTGGAGATGAGCCATCACTACTTGATCTAGTGTTCACAGATAATGTGTTGGATATTGAAAAAATTGAGTATGAACCACCAATTGGAAAGAGTGACCACTGTGTGTTGTTGATGGAGTATATCATTGAAGATATTCTTCCTGAGAGTAGAGGCACTGAGGACATGAGGAGGAACTATCCGAAAGGAGATTACATCAAAATGAATGAGCTTTTTGCAGTTATTGACTGGAGAACCTTATTTTACAACATATCTGTACAAGAAATGTATGACATCTTTTGTGAGAAATATGGGAAGATAGTAGATTGCTGCATACCTGTCACCAAAGTAGGTGTAATTCATGCCAGAGAGAAATGGTTCGATAATGGGTGTAAAAGAGCTAAGGAGTGGAGAGACAAATGCTGGAAAAGGTATAGGAGGAGAAAAAAACATAAATGCCTGGCAAACCTACAAAAGAGCAAGAAATGACTACCTAAGTAAAAGGAGAGAGGCAGAGAGAGACTATGAGAAGGACATCACCAGGAAGGCTAAAGAAAATCCCAAGCTTTTCCACAGCTTTATCAGAGGAAAACTGAAGGTAAAAGAGCAGGTTTTAAGGCTAAAGAGAGCGGATGGAAGCATCACTGAGACGGTAGAGAACTTCAGGAGGATCTAAATAATCTGCATGAGTTGTCAGAAAAGTGGCTAATGAAATTCAATACTTCAAAATGTAAGGTAATGAGAATGGGTACAAGTGGCAAGAAGGCCCAAGCTTGACTACTCGGTGGCTGGAGTACAACTTCAAGAGACAGAAAATGAGAGAGATCTAGGAGTAAAGATACTGGCAGATTTGTCTCCAGAAATACATATAAATGGCATAGTAAGAGCAGCATATGCATTCTTATCAAATGTAAGGGTAGCCTTCAGGCACATGCACAAGGAAATGTTCAGAAATATTTATGTAACCTATGTGAGGCCAAAACTCGAATATGCAGCCCCCTTTTGGAATCCGCACTTGAAAAAGCACATAGCTAAGCTTGAAAAAGTTCAAAGACATGCCACGAAACTGGTGCCAGAAATACGCAGTCTCAGTTATGATGAGAGGCTGAGGGAATTAGACTTACCATCACTCGAAGCTAGAAGAGTGAGGGGGGGATATGGTGACAGTCTTTAAATTCCTTCATGGTTATGATAGAGTGGATAGGGATCGATATTTTGATATGGCTGGCTCTAGAACTAGAGGTCATAGTTTGAAGCTTCGTAAGAAAACTTGTTTGCAGGATGTAATGAAATACTTTTTCAGTGTAAGAGTAGTTGATAATTGGAATTGGCTAAGCGAGGAGGTGGTTAATGCTATCTCAATCCATAGTTTTAAGGACAGGTATGATAAGTATCACTAAGTATAAAATGGAACTGATGAGGAGACAGGAAGATACGAGCTTTGGGCTCTTTCCCGTAAACACAATTAGGTAATCACATACATAGATTATCTATGAGATGGAATCCTCCTTTCCTATGGTTTTGGGCATATGGCATTGCTGTATAAATACAAAATTACCAAATCCAGCTTCCTCATACTATTTAATGCTTACTTCTTTGCTTTACCAAAAGGGGAAAATATTATCCATATTATTGTGTTAATTAAAGAAAGAGTAAAACATTTTTGTGACATATTAATCTTTTCACGTATTTTTGTTATGACTGTGAAACCAGAACCGGCAAAAAAAATCTGCCCTCACCGGGTCTGGGCACGAAGAAAGCATAAAGAGAAACCGAGATGGGGAGTGTTAGAACTTGTCAGATGCGAAAGGATAATAAGATATGTGTAAGGAATATCCAAGAGTATTCGGTGGTGATGTTGGTATAGAAAAATAACCGTAAGTGAAGGAAGACTTAACAACGAACTATTCTTTACAGTCTTAGTCCAAAAGACACTGCAGTTGTAGTATCGCAACCTGCGACTGTACCATGGGCCAGCCTACTACATGCAATGACCTGACAACTGAAGTCATTTGTCATATACCTGCAACAATTAGTGAAGACAATTCTGAGAGAGAGAGAGAGAGAGAGAGAGAGAGAGAATCAGGCCTTGTGGCGCAACGGATAACGCGTCTGACTACGGATCAGAAGATTCCAGGTTCGAATCCTGGCAAGGTCGAGAAGAAATTTTATCATTTCAACACAATAATATTTAACAGATAGATATAATAATTTCACACGGCAAAAGTTTTAATCTCTCAATAAAATACACTCCTAAAATACGACTAGCTGTTTCTAGACATTACCCAAAAGCTTTGTGGGCGCCAATACGGAATTTCTGCTGCCTGCACTCTAGTATTCTGAGGAAACATTTACGATGCGCAGTACATATCTCAGATTTTACCTCGTTACATAACTTGAAGTTTGACAAAGGTACAGACAACTTAATTAACGAGGATAAGGTACGGACAGTAATGACATCTGTAGTTTCCTAAGCCATGCCATCATAGCATAATTTTATTAATGCATAGACGGACTAGTGGAATTTGGGCTACTTCCAGAACCAGGTAAACACAAGCTCAAACACTGGGTCATGTTATGTTCTAAGGTAAACAAGATGGTCTTTGTTGACATCTATGACGTCACCACCTCCAATAGGTAAGCTTGTTACTAAGAAAGTCAATAACACTAATTAGGGGTCTGTTCCGTCTTTTCCGTACAGGTTAACCACTTCGTTGATTACAGTTATTAACTACAGATGAAATTATAGTGCTTAGTGACGTAACGGCAGCAGCCTACATTGCACTTGCTCTCCTTGGTAACTACAAGAATCCTCTCTCTCTCTCTCTCTCTCTCTCTCTCTCTCTCTCTCTCTCTCTCTCTATATATATATATATATATATATATATATATATATATATATATATATATATATATATATATATATATATATATGTGTGTGTGTGTGTGTGTGTGTGTGTGTGTGTGTGTGTGTGTGTGTGTGTGTGTGTAACTATATATAAATATATATATATATATATATATATATATATATATATATATATATATATATATATATATATATATATATATATATATATATATATATATATATGCGAAGTTTATGGGTAGGTATGGTGTGGGGGAACAGAATGTGGTATAGCAAATGCCAGTGGATTTTGCAAAGAGGATGGATATGGGTGTGGTAGAAGTGTATTTTAGGAAGAGTGAGGAGCACAGGGTGACATATAAAAGTGGAGGAAGGTGCACACAGGTGTACTATGTACTGTGCAGGGTATCCAAACTTAAAGACTCTGAAGACTAAAGTGGTGATAGCGGAGAATGCAGCCAGACATTATATGGTGGTCTGTAGGATGACCCTGGAGGTGAAGAAAAGGAAGAGAGTATGGGTTGAACCATGGATCAAATGGTGGAAGTTGGGGAAGAAAGAATGTTACACAATATTCAGTGAGGTGGTAAAGCAGGCAATGGCTAGTGATGAAGAGGTGCTGAAAGACTGGATAACTACTAAGGAAGTAGAGAGGGAGGCAGCTAGGATGGTTCTGGATGTGACATCTGAAAAGAGGAAGGTTGATAAGGCTACTTGGTGGTGGGATGAAGAGCTTCAGGAAAGTATAAGGAGAATGAGACTGGGAAATAGAAGTGGGACAGCCAGAGTGATGAAGAAAGTGGACAAAAGTATGAGGAGATACAGAGCAAGGTGAAGAAAGAGGTCCTGAGACTAACAAAAATGCTTATGACAAACAGTTTGAGAAGTTGTACACAAAAAGGAAAAAATAACTTTTAGCAAGGAAATGATAAAGGACGTAGATGGAAAAAGAGTTGAAAAATGAGGAGTGTGTTGAGAAGGCAGAGGGAGTATGCTGATGAGCTGATTATTGAATAAAATGAGAGAATGAATAAGGATAATGTGTGGATAGTGAATGAAGTTCACTGGCTATAAGTGAGGACTAAGTGAGAACAGCTATAGAGTTGGAAGAGAGGTAGGTGACTTGATCAGATGACATTCCGGTGAAGACAAGGAGATGTTTGGAAGAGGTGGTGGTTGGGTCTTAAACCAGGTTGACTGACAAAATCTTGGAAGGTGAGAGGAGGCCTAATGAGAGGAGAAAATTGTTCTAGTGGGTAGTTTTTAAAATAAGAGAGATGTGCACAGAGGCAGCAATTACAGAGAGATATGGCTGATCAGCCATAGCATGAAGACATGGGAAAGAGCATTGGATGCTAGGTTGAAAGGAGATGTGAGGATTTCTGGGCAGCAATACGGTTTTATGCCAGGAAGGGGCAATATGGATGCAATTTTTACTTTGAGTTTGTTGATGGAGGCAAAGAGAGGGGAAGAGGGAGTTGCACTGTGTTTGTGAATTTAGAGGTGCATGATGGGGCGCCAAGAGAGGAATTATGACACTTCATAAAAAAGTTGGGAATAGCAGAGAAGTATGTGAGGGTAGTGCAGAATATGTATTTGGAGAAAGTGACAGCCGTAAGGTGTGCAGAAGGATTGAAGGGTAATTCAAACTGGAGGTGGAAATGCATCAAGGATCAAGTCTAAGACCCTTCTTGTTTGCAATGATGATGATCAGGTTTATGGACAAGATCAGACAAAAGTCATCAGAGACTATGATGGGTGTGGATGACACTATGATCTGTAGCGAGAGTAGCGAACAGGTTGAGGCAAGCCAAGAGAGTGGAGGTGTGCACTGGAATGAAGAGGAATGAAAGTCACCAGTAGCAAGACAGAGTAGATGTGTGTAAATGAGTAGGGGTGGTGGTGGAGTGGAGAAGCTGCAAGGTGTAAAGGAGGATGAGTATAAGTATTGAGGTCAAAGGTGGATGAGTTTAAGTATTGAGGTCAAATGTTCAAGTAATGGACAGTGTGGTAGAGAGGTGAATAATATACTACATATATATGCATGAAAACGGGCGGAGAAGAGTGACAGGAGTGATACAAAAGGGTACTTGCAAGAGTAAAAGGTAAGGCTTATACGACAGTAGTAAGACCAGCTGGTTTGCATGGCTTGGAGACAGTCCACTGACAAAATGATAGAAGGCAGAGCTGGAGATGGCAAAGTTGAAGATGCTAAGGTCTTCTTTGGGCGCTACAAAGAAGGGACAATGCAGGTAGGACGGTGTGGGGTCATGGTGAGCAAGGTGATATTGAGATGTGCTGCGGAAGGATGAGGGGTAACGCTAATGATGGACCCGCCAGGTATGAGTTGGAGAGGTAGCCCAAAGAGGAGGTTTATGGATGTGGTGAGGGAGGACATGATGATATGTAGTGTGACAAAGTAGGACCCAGGGGATAGGGAAAGATGGTGACGATTCATCTGCTGTGGCAAAACTTTACAGAAGCCAAAATAAGAAGATATATATAGACTTCATCAAGTGAACCGACATTAACAGAATCATGAAGCAACACTGGTCACTGTTCTTTTAAAAACTAGTGGCATAAAGAACAGTAAAGAAGAGCACAAAGACTGGGTTAGAGGGTAAGTTAGCCCTGACGTGTTTATGATGATGATGATGAGAGAGAGGAGAGAGAGAGAGAGAGAGAGAGAGAGAGAGAGAGAGAGAGAGAGGAGAGAGAGAGAGAGAGAGAGAGAGAGAGAGGAGAGAGAAGAGAGAGAGAGAGAGAGCATCACCTCACCTAACTTCAAAGTATTCTTGAGAAGCAACAAAATAAAATGATGGAGATCCCCCACAATATTTAATGGATGGGATATTGATGAACGAAAACAATAGCTTTCATGCAATTTGCAGCTCATAATACAAAATGCACATACACACCATTCACCGAGACACATCACAGATAAAACAACAGAGACTGAGAATAAAAGACTTCTTCTTCTTCCTCTATTTGCGTTCCCATTTTCATATGGGGTCGCATCTCTTCACTAGTCGTCTCCACTGGTTCCGGTCCATCACTTGCTCCTCCTCCTGCTGTCGCTCTCTGATACTGGTAAATTTGATATCATTCATGACAATTGCAACATAGATTAAATTATTGGTAGGACATCAATTAAGTACTAGTACTAATAAATTAGATCACAAAAGTATTAACTACGTAACAATGCCAAGATGTACTGCTAAGCGCTAGCTTCATATTATTATCAATACTGGATTAGCAGAAAGAGTCTTAATACTTGTATCACTAAAGGACTGAAAATATACACAATAGAAATACGGACTATTAATACCCCGTGAACAAGTTTCTGCTTATCCTACACCAATAACAAGTGTATCATTGACAACTTTAAAAACATTAAAATACTGACAATTTAATGCTAATATCTTTTTTTTTCACAATATTGTGAACGGTAAAATATCACTTATACTAGTAACAATATAGTATTGGCAACACAATCTGAAAAAGTACAATCTGCAAGGCAAATATTTGCTACAAAACACTGAAATAAAGATTAAATATGACAAAATTATTCCCACTCAAATTTGGTTACAAAGAACATACTATTTGTACACAAATGTCATCAAATTAAATAAGAGAAAACCTAAAATAAATATTTGTCAGCCTAAAAGCGCTTGGAAAACATTTCCCTCTCTGCACCTCCAGACATCCCCCCCCTCCCACAATGCGTATAAATAATGGCAGAGGGTGGCCTACGAATAGACAATTATATTGCTTTGTCATAACACCCATAATCATGGATTATTTATTCGTCTCCAACATTATTCATCATTTTTGCGCATTAATACCTATAATTCACGCTCAAACGACCTGTTCCTCGGTGTTCATTTTGCAAGGAATCCCCTTATTTACACTGCATTTAATGGCACAGTCATCGATTTAACACAGCCAAAGATAAATTGAGATGTGTGTGTGTGTGTGTGTGCCGAAGGAATCGAGACCCAGAGGCAACCATGGATAAATAGCAAGCACTATACATCAAAGCAGGCAAAGGGAAACACGAAGAGCAAAGACAGAGAGCAATAATCACAGTAGATATGCGGAAACATTATATAGTCAATATTCTATAACCTATGAAATAAATTAGTAATACACTAGAAACAATTCACAATGGAAAACTGAAGCTTAATTTCCTTTCTTGTTTAGAAGAATAAACACTGTGAGCTTAATCCCGCTTCTGCAGTTTCCATCAGACTGAAATAGATAAACATAATTTACTTTCCATGAAATTCTATCTCCAAAATACATTTAGAACAACCAAAAATCTTGTAAATAAAAGCAGAAGGAGCAAAATATTCCAAGAGATAATAAGAGGTAATATAGCAAATAGAAGAGTCTATGAACCTTAGGTCTCTTTCACACCAAAGTGGTACGTCGCACGTGGCATGCCAGTTGAAAACGAACATCCGGAAATATATGAAACCTTTTAAACAGAAGTGGCACATGGGACGTGTCACGGCACTACAGTTTGAAAGGTTTCATATATATATATATATATATATATATATATATATATATATATATATATATATATATATATATATATATATATATATATATATATATATATATATATATATACGGATGTTCGTTTTCAACTGGCGTGCCACGTGGCATGCCATGTGCGACGTGCCACTTTGGTGTGAAAGCGGCCTTAGACTAAATAACCATAAATCCGACCTTCAATTAGCGGCCAGATGCTCAACAAACACAGTAATAAAAAAAACTAAAATTGCAGTATGTACGTTCTGCAATGTTAATAGAGTTCAGAACGCCAGAATCATGATACACGGTTAAAGGTAATAGCAGTACTGCTGCTGCTGTTGCTACTATTAGAAATAATAATAATAATAATAATAATAATAATAATGATAATAATAATATTTATAATAAGTTGTTGTGCCGGTTTTACGTCACGGACTCCCTTTTCAACTAAGGGCTAGGACGGTTGCCTTCTTGCGAAGGACTTGTTTTGGCATATGTAATCGTTACCCCGAGTGCATGCCCTTGATAACCTCAGACCGTGGCTGGGCGCGAACCCTCGACCTGACGCCTCAGAATATATTAATAATACATACATACATATACCTTGGCTGTTTCCCCCTTTAATTGGGGGGTAGCCGACATCAAGGATAATAATTATTATTAGTAGTAGTAGCAGTATCATTAGTATAATGAGGAAATCAATCACGACAGCAGCTGAAAATATTTAAAATCCCTTTACTCATTTTCAGTCTCTCTTGGGGTATGTAATAATAATAATAATAATAATAATAATAATAATAATAATAATAATAATAATAATAATAATAATCATACATACATACATATACCTTTGCTGTTTCCCCCAATTTGGGGGGTAGCCAACATAAAGAAAAGGAAACAATAAGGGGATTACTTTGCTCTATGGGCAATGACGAGGGAGCTAGCGACCGTTCAGATGGCACTGCTGGAGTGCCACAGCCCATCCTCCCGGCTCTTCCACAACCTGCGTCGCTTCATATGCCAACTCCCCTACCGCCCCTACCACAGGGCTACCTCTGTAAGATGCAGCCCCGTGGTAACAGCAGATGCCCATCAGAGCCGCGTCACAAACGCTCGCCACTCATTCCTATTCCTAGCACGCTCACTTGCTTCCCTCATATCCATCCTCCTATCATTCAGAGCTCTCCTTACTCCATCCATCCACTCAAACCTAGGCCTCCCTCTAGCATTTCTCCCATCAACTCTCGCATTCATCACCTTTTTCAGCAGTCTTTCATCATCCATCCTATCCACATGGCCAAACAATCTCGGAACATTTATATCTACTCTGCCTGCAAATTCTCTCCTCACACCCGTTCTTGCTCTCACCAATTCATTTCTAACCCTATCCAACCGATATACACCAATCATACTCCTCAGGCACTTCATTTCAAACACATTTAGTTTCCGTCTCTCACTTACTTTCATACCCCATAACTTTGATCCATACATCACAGTTGGCACAACCACTTTCTCATACAAAACTTTCTTAACATTCATTTCCAACCCTCTATTCTTCATCACTCCTTTCACTGCACCCAACACTTTATATCCTTCATTCAATCTGTGACACATCTGCTTCTACTCTACCATTTGCAGCTATAATTGAGCCTAAATACTTAAACTGATCAACTTCCTCAAGTGTCTCTCCATTCAACATAACAATCAATCCAGCACCATCCTCATTTCTTGTACACCTCAAAACCTTACTCTTTCCCACATTTACTCGCAACTTCCTTCTCTCACACACCATTCCAAATTCTGACACTAACTGACTCAACTTCTCCTCTGTATCTGCCACCACCACAGTATCATCTGCAAACAGCAACTGATTCAGCTCCCACTCGTTATCATCACCATCTACCATTCTCAAACCTCGACCATGCACTCGCTCATTCACCTCTCTTACGACTCCATCAATATACAAATTGAACAGCCATGGTGACATCACACATCCCTGTCTCAGTCCTACACTCACTCACTTCATTCCCTACCCTAACACAAACTCTACTGCCTCATACAAACTCTTCACTGCTTTTAACAGTCTACCATCAATTCCATATAACCTCAAAACTTTCAACATTGCCTCTCTATCAACTCTATCATATGCTTTCTCCAGATCCAAAAATGCAAAATACACATCCTTACCCTTTGCTAAATATTTCCCACATAACTGCCTAACTATAAAAATCTGATGTATACGACCTCTACCTCTCCTAACACCACTCTGCACTTCTGCGATCACATTTTCTGTCTTATCCCTAATCCTATTAATCAGTATCCTACCATACACATTTCCTACCACACTCAACAACTTATACCCCTAAAATTACTGCATTCATACATATCTCCCTTACTTTTGTATAGGGGCACTATACAGGAGAAAGCACATTAGGAAGTCAATATAAATCGTCTAAGCACTTTTGTCATGTAATCGTAAATTGCTGCTCTTTTAAATCACTGTGGTCTAAGAGGCTGAGACAATGGCAGAAACTTGTAACAGGTAGCACTCTGATATCAAAGATAGCGAATTATATGGAAAAGTAAAATATGTATTAAGAACATATACATCTTTTTTACTAGTTGATTTATTAAACAGTGAGTCAGAAAAATGTAAAATATTACTTACATTGAAACATGCCCTGTGTTACAGGGTTGAAACCATAATAAGAGATAGCTTCAGGCAACATCTTAAACTAGTATCCTTTGCTTGACACCTTACTTAAACAAACTGCCTATGAGCATTTATACTGTAGTTCAGGAATGACACAGCTTTGATAAGATTGTAAGGAACAGTGACATCACAAATCTTGTTCTCTTATATCCATGTAGTAGGTTGGCCGATGGCACCAGCCGCCCGTTGCAATACTACAGCTGACGTTTTTTTTTTAAACTAAAATAGGGCTGTCCAGGACAGTTCGATGTTAAGTCTTCTTTCAGTTACGGTTCTTTTTCTATGCCTACATCAACACTGAATATTCCTGGATATTTGTTATACACCTCATATTATCCCTTCACATCTGACAAGTCATTACACTCTCCATTTCTGTTTAATCTTTATTTTATGCATTCTTCGTGCCCAGACCTGATGAGGGCTGTTTTATTTTATTATATTTTTGGCCCGTTCTGGTGTCACAAAAAAGCAATCACCCATTCTACTGGCACCACTGGCAACATAAAGCATATATTAAACACTCTCACTAACCATTCCAATGCAGTCACATCCCTTTCTTACTACATCTCCGCTCTCACACAATCCATTCCAGGTGCTTTACCTGCTTCCGTATCATCCATTGCCCTTTTCATCTCCTCTCTTGTAATCTCGCTTTCATTTTCATCTGCCATAACTGGCACTTGAACACCCCCCACTGCCACTATAGCTGCCTCTCTATCTTCCTCAACATTAAGCAACCACTCAAAAATATTCTCCCCATCTTTTCCTTGCATCGTTCCCTCTTAACATCTGTCCATTCACATCTTTCACTGTCTCTTCCATCCTCGAACCACCTTTCCTAGCTCTCTTCACTTCTTTCCAAAACTTCTTTTTACTCTCCACATATGGCCTACTAAAATCCTGTCCCCACCTAACATTTGCCAACCTCTTCTCTAATAATAATAATAATAATAATAATAATAATAATAATAATAATAATATTAATAAGAGTTTGCATAGGCACACTAACGAAAAGCATTTTATAATTGTTATCTAATTATACAAGTATACATGTTCATTGTTCATTATGTAAAGGAAAAGCGAGCGATGGCAATAGAAATGATAAAATTTGCTTCATCCACTGCTATGGCAACTGCCTTCATTGTGGCATATATATATATATATATATATATATATATATATATATATATATATATATATATATATATATATATATAGACTGAAAATTTGCAAATCATTATAATCATCATCATCTTAAATTATATCGTATATCTTTTACTTCAATTAATACGTTCATAACTGCCAATGAATAAGGACGTATTTCTTCTATTTATCATTATCTATTACTATCAGAGAGAGAGAGAGAGAGAGAGAGAGAGAGAGAGAGAGAGAGAGAGAGAGAGAGAGAGAGAGAGAGAGAGGAGAGAGAGAGAGAGAGAGCTATTAAAGGCTTTTCACAAGGAGAAAATAATAATAATAATAATAATAATAATAATAATAATAAATAATAATAACAATAATAATAATAATAATAATAATATATATATATATATATATATATATATATATATATATATATATATATATATATATATATATATATATATTCTTCTCTTTCTCTTGTAAAATCACTTCTCCTAACAGCAGTTACCTGTATGCATCATTACCATATTCTAATATTCAATTGCCATTAATTTTATCTATGCTGAGAATGGTAATTTAGCTAACAAAATTCATATAAACATCATCTGAAGTTCTTTTATGTAAACAAAAACAAAAAGGAATAACTTTTCAGAAATATAAAATAGTTGACATAAATATGGTGAGACAAAAGTGTAACATGAACAACTGTATATCATATACTAAGAGCTGCCTGCATGCACATGTCCCCTTATATAAAAGAAAAAAAAAAGAAAAACTAAATAAATCACTGTCCTAGACCCCACCCAGCATTTACCCCCTTCCCCAGTGAACCATGCTGAATACAAAATGACGCCATACTCCAAAATAACTTTCAACTGAGCGATATTTCGTGTCGGAGGGACACCGACTGCAAGCTACAGAGGTAGTGTATTTCCCCAGCGAGACTCACTGTACAAGGCAAAATATAAGAGAGAGAGAGAGAGAGAGAGAGAGAGAGAGAGAGAGAGAGAGAGAGAGAGAGAGAGAGAGAGGGGGGGGGCTCAAATATGTTCCGAACTCTCAGAGGATTCAAGGCTGAGCGAACACATACGTTGAAAATAGCACCACAAATATCATACAATAAGTCTAAATAGTGGTATCCCTTGAGTGTTAACCCCTATCAACTCAGCAAGTTCAGTGAGTACACAATTAGATGTGCTAAGTAGATTGTGAGACACTGCATAAACTGTTGTGTTTTCAACTCTATGAAGAAAAGAGTATGCTATGAATAAGAGAGTCTATATACTATAAAAACTCCCGCAACTTAACTTACAAACTTGCAGATACTCTCAGTGTATATATGTGTACAATATCTTATATGTAAAACAAGGAGACAACCCGGAAAAAACACTGACTTCGTCCTGTTGATATATATATATATATATATAATATATATATATATATATATATATATATATATATATATATATATATATATCCATCTGCGACTCTGAAGCGTCAGGTCGAGGGTTCGCGCGTCGTCACGGTCAGAGGTTAGCAAGGACATGCACTCTGGGTAACGATTACACCTGCACTTGGTAGAAAAGGGAGTCAGTTCTTTCAAAAGAGAGAGAGAAAAACATGAACATATACATTAAATACATAATGCATAAATGTAAGGAATTAAAAATTGGTGAGACGAAGAGATGTAGATTATTATCATGGTATGAAAAGGTATCTAAAAATATTTATAACAGAGCGATATCGGGGACAACATTAATAAGCACAGTAAAGAAATTTTGTTTTCGGGCCAAGACTGGAAGAACACATGCTATGAAATAATCAAATTTATTTTAAAGATTTCAAAATCTCTATGAAACTTTTTTTTTTATGTAGAAATACGCCAACGAGAAAAATGTACATAGAAATACTCCAACGAGAAAAATGTACATTATGACTTCTACGCCAAAGTAGAATCTAATAAGAGCTTGCATAAAATCATGTTTTTCTTGCATATGTAAACAAATATAATTAAATAAAAAATTAAAACAAAAGTTATAATAGTGGCTTTGAAAGTATCTACTAATATCATACCAAGTATTTTTAAGATAAAACTAAAAAAAGTTGCAAAAAATGTAAGGATTAAAATTTATAATAAAGGCTTAGGAACTATCTACAAACATCATCATGCCAATTATTTCTAAACTAATTTCAAAAGAAATTAAAGTAAAGATCTAATCAATAAATTCCAAAGAACTGGTTTAGATAAGGCACTCCGTATCTCGTATCTCAGAGAGAGAGAGAGAGAGAGAGAGAGAGAGAGAGAGAGAGAGAGAGAGAGAGAGAGAGAGAGAGAGAGAGGCAATCCCTTCTTAAGACGATAAATCTGTACCTTTCGAGAAATTAGAGAGGTTAAGATGAATTCACCAACATACAAAAATGTCTTCTTACGGCTGGTTTTCATCCTTAGGTAAGATTTTACCAGTTTCATTTTATCAAAATTCCTGATTATTAAATATAAATCTATCCCTGGGAAAGAGAGCCAGCTCAAGTCAGTGACGGTCCCAAGCCCAGATGAATGGAGAGGGTTGATATCTGGCCTTACACCTTTAAACCCAAACCAGTCATCATCATTGCAGTAAGATAATGAGATATCACATGAAAATGGGAAAAGCTACGCTTGAAGTTTAATAAACTCCTATATTCTTGGCTTTCCAAAACAAGTTGTTAATAAATTGGTAGAAAAAAAAAAGCTAATTTTAAGAGAGGAAAAGGGTTAATTTTTGGGAAGGTAAATAACAAGCAGTCCGGTAACCTTCCTCTTCAGGTTGAAATCACTCGTAAGAAGTGTCGCATAATATTTAGTGAATTCCCGGCATTTCCGATAGGGGAGAGAGAACAGAACAGCCGAGAGAGAATTGACAATGGAATTAGGGGGAAACGAACTACCGCGTGCAAGAATGAGGCAAGAAATATGCAATAGTGTGTTTATTATGAATGAATAAATCTTTAAATAAGACGAACGAAAAATAATGATACAGAGGTCTGTCATTTCATTTCAAACTTGCAATTAAATGCTAGTAACTTATAGAAAATAATACTATAAACGCATTTATTTCTACTTCATATGACCCGAATCAAGTTCGCTTTACCCTCAACGGAAAATGTCAAATACCCCAATCTTCATAGAATTGTATTACAAGACCCAAATAACGTTAGATGTAAAACTTCAAGGAAGAAGATCGAGCGAGAGAGGAAGAAGGGATGAGTGAAGGGAAGAGGAAATAAGAGAATGAGGGGAAGAATAGAAGAGGGGTTCCTCTGGCCATGACAGATTGAGAAGGGGAAAGGAAATCGATTCCGACAAGAGGGAGACGATGCGTGGTGTCTGCTCAAGGAGAGAGAGATACCTTGATGATAATCATTGCATATATTATGATAGGTAGCGCAAGGGTCCAACATATTCACTCTTGAGAAGAGAAATTCGGGAAATATCGTGTGCGTTTGTCATTAGTAATGTGCACATGTTTCGGAATAGTGCAGGTGTAACTAGTTTGTGCACCTGTCTAATTACCAATTCTTAAATATATATTAAGCGAGTGTTTGTTCACTGCCCATGTATGCTATTTGTGCGTGTGTGAATTACCTATATTTGTAGGTGAAGCTGTGATTGCCTAGCTGAAATATTTGTGTGTGTGTGTGTGTGAGAGAGAGAGAGGGTAATGTCCTATATGTGTTTTTAGCTTACGTGTGTAATACTTACTCTTGCATATGCAGGAATCGTTGACTCCCCGTCTCCTGATCGGTTTTCAGAGTCACAGATACTTTCATATTTGTCCTTGTAATATATTGTTTCAGGGATTACTGTTTCTTCACTTAGCCAACTAACTTACCAACCACTTTTTTATTATAATATCGCTTAGCCAACTAACTTACCAACCACTTTTTTATTATAATAATGTACTTTCTTACAGCATGTTTGTATAAAAGAATAATATTCTGTGTATGTGGTGGGTGATATTCAGATGTATCGATGAAAAACGTCTAAACACGTTTCTATCCAAATGATAAATTTACAAAAACTGCAAAACGTAGTCTAGAAAATTGAGATTCATTCACAAAGCAGGTTTTGTGAGAATTCTATATGCATTTCTTTTCGAGAGTGATGCCGGATGGGTTGCTATATAATTTTTAGGTGAGTGATGCGATACGGTTAGTATTTGTGTATACATTTCAAACGAGCCCCAACATCAAAGCTCTAGGTTTGAATCTACGCACCGATGAGGTTAAAAGACCAAATTCTCTAAAACTGCTCGGTGCCTCTCAAAGAGGTATAAGGGAATGAAGAGGTGGCAGTTGCAATTTCAATCCAGTTTAAATACTCATTAAACAGTTTATTACAACGGTAAATGGTTAAGATTCATTTTATGCACCCTCCATAACTCATATTTATGCCTTTCCAATAGTAATTCTTTAATATATGTCTAAAACTAACGTCACCCACTCCTGGAAAGCTGTTCCTTTCGTAAACAACCACGCAAAAATATTTATGGCTCAGTTATTAAAAATAAGTAAAACCAGAGAGGGGCCTTTTTTTTTTTTTTTTTTTTTTTTTTTTTTTTTTTTTTTTTTACACCAAGATAGACTAAAAAATAATAACAAAACAGCCCTCATCGGGCATGGGCACGAAGAATATATAAAGTGAAGAGAAACAGAGATGGGGAGTGCTGTGACTTGTCAGATGTGAAGGGATAATAAGAGATGAGTAAATGAATATCCAATGTTGATGTACACAGAAAAAGAACCGTAACTGAAGGAAGACTTAACATCGAACTGTCTTGGACAGTCCTATTTACTCGAGAGACACCATCAACTCTCCAAGTGATCCACGATGCTATATAAAAAATCAAATTTGCCCTTTTAACGTACGTTATGTTAATTACGTAAATTAATAAGGTAAATTGAGAATTGGTGGTGTCAATCTCTTAACACCAGTAAACAAAACCGCCCCCCCCTACACTTTTGATTATTTTTTTAAAATGAACCCTAAATGATATTTGAGAGATTTTTTTTTACCAAAAGCAACAGTTTTTAGGAGTGGGTGGCATGAGTTTTAGATACGTGTGTCAGTATGTCAGAGAATTACTATTTGATGAGGTATAAATAGTTATGGAGGGGTGCATTAAACGAACCTTAACTCGATAAATTTTATCATCCTGGCCTACTTCAACACATACTAGTAGTAAGGATACAGATTACAGAGCCATGATACTCTACTTCAGAACTTATACAAGTATACAGCCTTGACTTTGTTCCAACAAGGCTTACTTTAAAGCAAATTATTTAATAATAATAATAATAATAATATAATAACAGCAACAGTATTAACAAAAATAAAATAATAATAATAATAATAATAATAATAACAACAAAAACAACACAACAATAAATAATGATAATAATAATAATAATATTCTGGAGTTAGGCCAGTAAACTTCCTAAGTTCTTGTCATCCGGTAATTTATCAAGCTCTGCAAAAGAGAAAGAGAGAGAGAGAAACTGCGCTTACACTGGTCTATTACAAAGTAAATTTTAAAGAAAAAAAAAATACTAAGTGAAATAATACCTCTGCCTTGGAGTTGGCAGCAAGAATCAGACGAAGTCATTCTGTCCCCCTCTTCCCCGTCAACGGCCTTGTGGCGCAACGGATAACGCGTCTGACTACGGATCAGAAGATTCCAGGTTCGAATCCTGGCAAGGTCGGATACATACAATTTTTCAACTGCCGTTTTAATGGATAATTTCTGCATTACCAATTCAGTGTTGTTGCCTTCAGGCACGAACGATTTATAGTTTTCAACAGACTCACGTCCATAACTTACCACAGCTTTAAATGAAAATAACAATGTATGGCGGGAAAAAGGTTAATATGCGTATGAAAAAAAAAATCCAGATTAATTATCAATATTCCACAAAAATATATCGAAAGAGATATTTATAGAAATTAGATAAGAAACTATAGTGAATGTTGTTTGTGTTGTGCCAACCTCTGTTATCTTAGCAAAATAATGACGATGATAATGATGATAATATAGTCATCAACATAATAATAATAATAATAATAATTATTATTATTATTATAATAATAATAATAATAATTATTATTATTATTACAAAACTTGAATATAAAGAAAACAGAATTAGTTACACGAACTATCTGATGTAGATCATGACCAGTACGCGTTCTGGATGAATAAGAACAAAACTCTTGTAATCTTTGTCATCCTATCATTGGTGACTATTCTGAATCGAATAATGGGTAAATTCCATTACATATTTCAATAAGGAAGATGTTCAATTTCTTTTACTGATCTCTCTCTCTCTCTCACTGCAAATTACTGATGTATATTTCTTCAAAATCATCCAAGCATCACAATTCCTCAAGATAAACCATTTAGTTCACTTTTCCTCTACCAAAGCCGACTTACGATTTTTCTAGATAATAAACGGGGGGTTGAAAAAGTTTCCTTTTATCCTTGACACTAATATATAAAAGAGCGTTTTATAATATTTAAAGTGCAGGTCCTTGCTGGCAAATTGTTATCTTTTACATCAGCCCAACTAATTCCTGGTTACTGTAGGTAACTAATCTACTAAATGTATTAAAAGAATCCACTCCATTCTTACCCTGGCGACTCGATACGTACTTCACTTGTAATGCAGCATGTGGAAAACTAAACGCTACAATAATTTAAAAAAGATCAGTTCCATATGAAAAATAAAGTAAATTCATTTAGTTAGTTAATTATTTAAAATATATCTTACAATTGCTGCATAATAAAACATGCTCTCAAATAAGAGAGGGGAAGAGCATCACTCGCTACACAAAATACAGAGGAGGTCAATTTCTCTTCAGGGCTTTTGAAGAACAAAAATATTCCTCAAGAATGAGGAGACACAAAGATATGCTATCGCCAAAGAGCAGCAGCATTTTAGTGTTTTGCTGACGAACACTTTCAAAGAAGAACCCTCAAGTAGCATTAATTTCTCAGTGTTAAAAGGCTACGTTTTCTAAAGAAATTGCATGCAAACTCTCTCTTGAATTTGAGAATATTCTCTTCAACTTGTGATTATAAACAAATAGAAATTCCTAAAACGTACAGTATTTATGTATGATCCATATGGCTAGCAAAGGTCATTTGGAGGAAATAACAATTTTTTTTTTAGAAAAACCATGGTCGATAAAAGAGTGGAATAAAAGAAGACTAGTGGTTACTTTTTGTAAGCTTGGCTGACCCCTTATCAAATGATATCTGAGGATGTTGTTCTGCAATACATTGAGTGATTTACACAATCTGGATACTATAACTAAATTCTTTATTATAAAATTATGAATATATCTTAGGAGGATAAATCCTTCTCAATCAATAGAATGACCGTCTTTTATAAATAAAAAACATAGGAAAACTTCCGATTCTGGGAAATGTCTTTGATCTCACTATTATTCACAATACATATATCCTATCTTGCAAACTCACTGAAAACATAAGCCACCTAAAGAGAATATAAGGCTTGGCAATACTGAACTGGGTACCATTTGAGCAGGGGGTAGCAACATATTTTTACAATAAGAAGTCTGGAAAAGATAAGGTATTCCAGATAACAAGTCCAAGTGTACCTTTCCTCCCCAACATTGATTGGTGTAACTGAAAATGTCATGGGACATCAGCTCATTCACCCAAGATTTCCCATCAACTTTTTCTCTATACAGAAACAGAATATAGAATTGGCGTGAGGACGCTTAATTTTGCTTCTATATTATAGAAATATAGGGTAAGTATTACTTTCCTAACTGAGGTCGTCTGCGACCACTGGTGACATTTGTTCCAGTCAGTTCATTATATCCCTACAAGAGCTTCAGAAAGGAACTGTGCCAAGAGTTGGGAAAGATTTTGCAGGTACTCTTCGGTCATTATATTTTAAGAAATGCATATACTTACATTATAAGGCAAAAAAAAAAAAGTTCCTAAGATTAATATAATTTAATATCTAAGTAGAAACAAAGGAGCTCTTGGGACAGACTTTGGTATTTATGGCATACAACAGCATGTTGTACTAGGCAAAAGCACTGCTCTACTATTAGCAAAATCCTTGGTTAGATGAGGCTACGCCCACGAAAGACGATAATTTTCAAAGGAATGGAGAAGCTATGAGGGAAATGTACAAAATTACAGCTAATGATGCACTGAATAACTACAAGATTATGTAACATTATAAGGCTACAGTGCTGGAGAAAAATATGTACTATGCATGAAAAGAATAATTACAAAGTCTGATCTTCTAGTATCATCGTTATTATGCACATGAAGTGTGTAAGCAGCGATAAAATACAAAAATATATCATACTAAAAAATTCTAAGATTTATGACAATGCATCAGGCAGCATAAATATAGTACAAATAGCATATGAAAAAAGTTGCAGCAGAAAACATTTTGGTATTAAGGTCTTGTTAAAGAGCTATCAAGAAAAATGGGAATTAGATACATAACAACGAAATGTACATGAAAATAATACGAACGCAATTGAAAATACTGAAAAGCATCAGCCAGTTGGACCTGACAGCAGTGCTGCTGAAAGTACCATATCTCTCTGTTGGTGTAAGGGTTCAATAATACCTAACCCAACCAAATCTACACAATTTTTATCAAGAGTTATATTATAAAAATATATTAGGTATCCATGTTTTGTAACCAGGATTCCTGTGGGTGGAGGTGGTGTGCTAAAAACATCGTGTGTGCTAATTCAGTGACATGTAGCAATACCATAAAAATAAATTCTAGATGTAGTACACAGAACCCGCCGAAAAAGCACCTATGGAAATAAAAGGTAACTAGCAGAACCAGCTTATGCAAGTACAAGCTAAGAAATCTATGATTATACACTTGCACACAGCTCTCTTGAGTAAGGAAATATATGATGTGTTTTTGGTAAAATAATATTCTAATTTCTAAGGAACTAAGCAGGCTCAAAATATAATGGTTTCAACAATGGCAGATTATTAGACGATGCAGTACACATATTGCAATTTTATTGAAAGGGTAAGCCTTCTTTTTACCACAGAAAACTAATTTCAAAGAAAACGGATAAGACAGAATACGACTATGGATGACTAAAATAAATAAATAAATAAATAATATATATATATATATATATATATATATATATATATATATATATATATATATATATATATATATATATATATATATATATATATATATATATATATATATATATACGCTAGGGACTATCAAAGGTAAAAGAGGAACAAATTATCTCACACCCTACCAATCAGTTGCTGAGTCGACCTATGAAATAGGTCTCAACTAGAACTATTAGCTCAGAAACGAGAACAGACATGTCTATGCCTTATACATGACTACTGTTTTAAATAATTAATTAATGAAATAATAATGAAGATAATAATAATAAGTACTATTATTATAACAATAATACAGAAATAAAGGAGATGGGTGTGTATGGATATAGAAAAGCAAGGAATCACAACTATATCTAAGAGACAATAACTACTATACTATTACACAAACATATATTCCTTCATAATGGAAAAAAACTGCTACCTCTCAGTGAATATTCCCATCATCACGAAATATAAGGGAAGAAAATTCGCTTTTCATATGTTAAATCCTGAACACAAATCAAACTATCTAAACTAGGCTATGCTTGCTTCAATCCATTCACTGACTCAAAACTATTCTTGGTCTACATTAACTCATGCTTTACTATTCTTAAAGAAAAACATTACTGTCACAGACTATCTCTTTGAAGTTCACATATATCCTTCAGAGCAAGAACATAGGGTCATTCTTCTTTGCTAGAGCATAATCTCTTCCTCCCAGTAAGCATACTAAGTCGCTTATTAGAACGAAAATCAGCTTTAGTTCCCTTCCATCAGCAGAAACACAAAATTGGTTCTCTGCCTACACAACTCTCCCATTTTCTTTTCTTTACCTCAACCTCTTCATTCATTACACCTACATATCACATGTCCAGTGGGGTATCTTCTTCCTACTACATCTTATATACCATAAGGTTATCCCCAAAGTTCAAGGCACATAATCTATGATGCATGTAAGCACAGGCAATTGATATTCTAATGTTACTCCACAGCTTTCGCTTTAAGAGTTCTACATCAAATATAACATATGTGATGTAATAATCAATACAGAGGCGGTTTAGAGTAATGTAGTTCTAAATTATGTAGGCAATGACTGAAAGAAATTAACTTCACATTTAGATCCAAATTTGCCAGGGTATGCAGTTAATGAGGAATCATAAGAATGAGTGGATTTCAAGAATTTCATACTTGCAGATAAGCTTGAACTTGAAGTGGAAGAGAGTATATGGAAGAACTGATGGTCACAGAAAAATTAACCAATGGAAAATTTAACATCCTTGTGTCAGCGTGTATAGAAGATAGTGAACGGCGTGACAAGAAGGAAATGATGGTTTATGAATGTGGTATGCATAGCACTATACAAGCTTTGTAACTTTGTATGAAACAACAGAAGAAGATCTGGATGCATCCTACTCTTTAGGGTCAAAGGTTTGTCAATAATGTTCCTACATGTTAAATAAAGTATAGAAAAGAGAGTAAATATAACAAAAGGCAAAGTGCATGAACTTTGCAGAGTAGATTTATAGTAAAATAAGTCAACAGAATGGTCATCTCTAGGCCAAAATATAGCTTTCAAAGAGTGCAGAGTAGTAGAGGTGTGGAGATTTAGCCAAATTTTCAAGATAAAATTAACTTCCCCTCCAAAAAGCTTCATAGCAGAGATGTTAGAACAGGTCTGAGTTGTTGTTCCTCTTGAGCATTCAAAGGTCGGTGTCACACTATGTGACAGTGCCAATGTATAACGACAGAACACAAACAAATGAAGTGTCACACTACTGTTGTGCCACAGCATCCGCCACACAGCACCCCATCATGCTATGGCTATGCCAAAGCGCTGCAACATCGCAGCACACTGAATGTGAGAACTGAGGTACTGACACATAATATGACACCAGTCTAAGCGCTCACCCAAAGGATATGAAGAACCTGAAGAGTAAAGATTGAGCCATGCATTCTGGATAAAATCTACCTCCATGCACTCACCAAAGCCACAATATTTAACCACAGATGAGTAAAGACAAGACTACATTACTATTTGTGGTGAGTTTAAAGATATTACATATCAGATTGACCTATATTTGTTCAAAGTTAAAAAATAAAAAGCTCAATCAAATCATTGAGTTTTCTATCATAAAATATTACAACATTTATGTGCAACACTTGATGCTGAGAGATTTGAATGTTAGGATTGCTAATATGTACGCAGAATATGTCTGCCTACATCAACTATACTTTCTTATAACATGGAGTCTTGTAAAATGTCTTACAGTGATGCACCCTCCCATAGGGTTAAGAATTAGACATATAATTATGAATCAAATGTGCATATGTGCTTCTTCTGCTAATTATAAGTCTACAAAATACTCTGTGAAGCATAGTAATAGTCTATTCACATTTTTGGGGATAGGACACAGCAGTGGTCAATAGTGGTCACACATGATAATGTGAGCTCCTAAAATAAGAAATAGATTGAGTAATAAAAAAGCGTGTAGGATAACCAAGTATTGTGCTGAGAAGTTCACATCACAAGTAAGTCAACAGAATTTTCTGAGATCTTCCCTTAAGGCCAAAAACTCTAGAATAGACGTGAAGAAAGGACAAACCTCCTCTAACATCCCTTTTGATGCCTAAGAGTGGAGCGGCAAATAATATCCGAGTAAAAAGTTTATGACCAAATTACAGTGGTTAAGTAATACAGAAGCTAAAAAGTTTTAAAGATATAAAATATCTATGACAACCTTACATAAATTAAGTAAATGCGATAATATATCTACCAAACAAAAAATAAATAAGTACGATGTAAACAGGGAAAGCAAGAAAAAGGCCTACAAAATTTTCTCTAGGATATGTGTCGGCATAATGCAGTAACTTTATGTAAGTGAGCCCCTAATCAGAACTTTTACAACAGTGGTTCTTTACCTTTTTCAGTATATGCACCCCTTTCAAATCATTAGTCAGTTCTCGCACCCTCCCCCCCGATTGCTAAAATACAAAAAAATGCTAAAAATACAAAGTTGATGTGATGTGTATTAATAACAAAACACGTTATAAGTACATATATACATATACACATACACATATATTATATATAATACATGAAGAGGTGTTTTTTTCTTTTTATGAATTGTCACCAAAATATGTGATGAAAAAACTGAAATATGTGGTTTTAATCAGTACATTTGTGGCCATCACAATATATTCTATGAAAGTATTTTAATGTCTACACTGCTACAGTAATGATCTATCTTACATAAACAGCCCATCGCCCAGTTAAATATATGTGAAGAAAGCAAAATCAGAAATAATATACAACCAATCTTCCACCCTATTGTATATGTATCAATAAGAAAAAGTTATTAAAACAGGGAAACCATAACTTACTCAGGCAGAACACTGCGTGTTGATGGTGTGGGTGGGTGGTGTGGTCTGAGAGTGATGATAACCTCCCTCTCTCTGTGTCACCTACGTGTTCTATACGCGTCCCTCCCTCGTTCATCCAAATCACATACGTGTACCCTGTACTCGAGTCTGTTGCAAATTTGCCACTGCATTAGGAAATTAGGTTTAGAACTCAAGGTTTATCTCTATCTCAGAACACTGCTGAAGCAAAAAGTTTTTTTTTTCAAGAAAAATATTACGCGTATGTAAAAATATATTTTGCTTTAAGTATTCATAGGCATCCTCGCACCCCTTAGGAACCGGCCTCGCACCTCTGGTTAAGAATCACTGTTTTACAAGGTCTGAAAGATGTATTTCCCCTTCCCTCCACCCTATGATGGTAGGTGGGGACAGAGTAGTTGTGAGAGGGTGGACTGGCACAAGCAGGAATCCAGATATTTTATTCACCATTCTTAACAGCACTATGTTCTTGGAGAAAGAATGGCCGGCCTAATGAGACAGTGCTACAAAGAGATATGGAGCTGCAAGAAAAAATGCTTCCCACTTCTTCACCCACAATGGGTGGGAGCCCATGAACAACTGATAGAGAACACATGAGTTGTGCCTACCCATTTGTCACTTTGAAGATGATTTCCCCCCCCCCAAAAAAAAATGCATTATAACAACTAAGTGTACTGTTGCTACATAAACTTTATATAGTATCAGGTAGAGCTAAAGTACAGTACAGGAGTCTAGCCGTGACATAAAAGTATTTGGGAGAATGAAAATGTTACATTATAAGTCAAGTACATGGGCAATTTTCTCTAAGGGTTTTGAACATTTACGGTTTTAAATAATATGGGGGTCTGGGAAACTAGCTGATTAAATTATATGGGGAACAATTGTAATTAATGACTTTTCAGTGTATGCTTGAAATATGTCCACTTCTATTTGTTATAGAATATACATTACAGTATATACATTTTTTGTTAGGTTAATAATCTCATATAACATTATTATTTGCTTTGGTCCTGTTTCATCTTGTAGCATGTTATAGTGATTTCCTGTTTTTTATTTGAACTATGTCGAAAATAATTATTTAATCCGAATGAAAATAATATCTTCTCTTGGTACTCTGCAAATTTGAGGAATAGAGCATAAAAGTTTGGGTTATGAATTTCTAGCACCTTGTGTTTCTTTTTCTCATTTTGATACAGTGCTTATGCTTTTTGTATTGTACGAGATATGTTTTGGAATTAGTGTGCTTGTTTTGTATTAACCTAACTGCGGTCATGGCAAAGAACCTTGCAAATAACTCCCCGTCTCCTAGTCTGATTTTTCTTATATGCATTCATCATATACTTCATAAAACTAAAATTGCATCTAAAATGCAAATATTTTCTTCTCTAGGCCAATTCCAATTATCTACTATTTTTATCATAACAAAGTACAGTTCATCCTTACATCCTGCAATGAAGTTTTGCGTAAGAAGTTTCAAACTATGACCTCTAATCCTAGCGACAGCCTTATGAAAGTATCTTATGCATGGACATTAGCGTTCTAAAATACAGGTAGTCTCCCACTTCCGATGGGGCTTGGTTCTAATGACACCATAGAAAATCAGACCCATCGTAAGCTTGACCATTAACATCAATATCAAAATGGTAGACAGGGACCACGGAGTAGTAAACACAAGTAGTATAATATATATAAAACTATAATTGCATCTAAAATGTATATATTTTCTTCTCTAGGCCAATTCCAATTATCTATTATTTTTATCATAACAAAGTACAGTTCATCCTTACATCCTTCAATGAAGTTTTGCTTAAGAAGTTTCAAACTATGACCTCTAATCCTAGAGACAGCCTTATGAAAGTATCTTATGCATGGACATTAGTGTTCTAAAATACAGGTAGTCTCCCACTTCCGATGGGGCTTGGTTCTAATGACACCATAGAAAATCAGACCCATTGTAAGCTTGACCATTAACATCAATAGCAAAATGGTAGACAGGGACCACGGAGTAGTAAAAACAAGTAGTATAATATATATAAAACTATAATTGCATCTAAAATGTATATATTTTCTTCTCTAGGCCAATTCCAATTATCTACTATTTTCATCATAAAGTACAGTTCATCCTTACATCCTGCAATGAAGTTTTGCTTAAGAAGTTTCAAACTATGACCTCTAATCCTAGAGACAGCCTTATGAAAGTATCTTATGCATGGACATTAGTGTTCTAAAATACAGGTAGTCTCCCACTTCCGATGGGGCTTGGTTTTATTGACACCATAGAAAATCAGACCCATCGGAAGCTTGACCATTAACATCAATAGCAGTATTTTTAATCTTTCTAGCACACATTTTTTAACGTTCTTTTTATAATAATGACAGTAATAATTAAAATGTAATAATGAGAATAATTAACCACAATAATATGGACTACAAACAATGGTTGTCCAAAGAAAAACCAAAAAGGTATAAGTATATACAATATGAATTTAACCATCCCTGTTGATGGAGGTAGTAGAGTCCAAGAGTCTGTTCCCTAACACATACTGTATATACTTATACATTTTAGGGATTTTATTGGACAACCTTCAAAGAAATAATTATAATGAAAATATTTATGATAATACAGTAATGATTATAACAATTATAAAGTATTATTATTTCAATTCTTGCTATAATGATAATAATAATAATAATAATAATAATAATAATAATAATAATAATAATAACAATAATAATACAGTAATAACTAGAATAATACAAATTCCATATCATCATCACATTAGTTTCATGTATATGAGGAACCACAGTAAAGTATTGCCTAAGATTTTTAAAATAAATTTTCCATGATTCACTATGAGCATGAATAATAATGGGACGATACTTATTACTATTATTATTATAATAATAATATTAATATCAATAATAATAATAATGAGTTATCCAATAAAGCCCCAAAAAGGATTGAGTACAGACACTCCCCTGCTTATGAACAACAGTTACGAACATTCACAGATAAGAACAAAAACGTACTCATTATATAGCCATGTAATAATGTATGTATTACTGTGCTGTACTGTATTATTAAATCATCATTACTGCATTAAAATTAATACTGCATACTTTGTTTTATGTAGTAGTTAAGTGTCTTTAGCCTAAGTACAGTACTGCATATGTATTGTACTGTACAGTGATTTTTCTTACCTACACACAACTTACGAATAATTCAATTTACGAATGGACTTCGGCACCTAATTCGTCTGTAAGTTGGGATATATTTGTATACTGTGCTGTATACAATATGTATTTGGGGTATAGTAATTTGCTCACTAGACTTTCAGATACTACTGCCTCCATCAAGAGGGGTGGTTAAACCAATTTAAAAGAAGTCTTGAGTATCTCCTTTAATATACTCCAGGACATCTGTCCTGGGAGTATTTTAAGGAGATCCTCAAGATGTCTTTAAAATCAGTTTAACCAAAGCTATTGATGGAGGAAACAGTCTCCCAAAGTTTAGGGACCAATTTACTGTACCCTAAATACAAATTGTACATACTTTCTTTTTGTGTGAGTGTGACACTGAGACAGGCAGGAAAACTGCCCTCATCAATAAAGGCCCGGGCATGAAGAAAACATTACGACGAAGGAAAAGAAAAAGGTTACGAGCAAGGCAGAGATGAGGTAATTATACACAAAGGAAAAGGACACACTGAAAGAATAGTCAAAGTACCGAGGGCCTAGAGATATGGAGGATTAGGCCCTGAGATAACGACAGTACCTGCGCCACGGGGCCACTTGGCGAGTTTACGCGGCCTCGGCAGTGGGGGAGCGATGCAACTCGTCAGAGCAGCGATAGAAAAAAGAAAGGGATGATACCTAACGGCGAAGAGAAAGAGAACCCATTTTAGAAGTAAGAGAAGGGTCATTAATAAGTCTGAATGCCTTAGATCCAACTGTATCAAGGAGCTAAGTAAATTGAAGAAGCACCCCAGAGGTGCGAGCAGTATTCTGAGCAGGCTAGATTAGATTAAGTAAATGTTTAACCTAAACTAAAATAACATAACCTAACATATCAGTTTATGGGGTTATTTAATATACTAGGAGTCACTATATTTATCTGATCCACTACACAACGATAAATACAATAATCATTTTAAGGAAGGCTATATTCAGCGTTAAAGGAAACTAACGGACAGGGTGCTGAGAGCATATGGTTCTTTCCTGTGAGCAAATTTATGTAAACACTCACACACACACAGATACTATGATAAAAACGCATATACGGATAAATAAATAAATATATAAACTGCTCTATATAATACTTACAAACCAGCGTTCCAGGCTTACAAGGGCGCCAAAATCTATTGTGGAATACTGCAAAAATTGGACTAAGTTGCTAATGATTAACTAAATCCCTTTGTTTGCATATTTGGTCATAATTACAAATTACTGGTAAATTTTTTGCTTCACCCCCACCAGTGAGGTGACAATAAAAAACATTGAAAAAACACCTTTGAACAAAACTTTACAATTTAAAGTTATTTAAATGTACATGTGGTTCTGGGTGTGACTTCTCTTTTTAAAATCCGATAAAAAGTATCTATAACCATAAAATAGAAATGTATCAGTTATCAAGGGTTTTCCTACCTGGGAAAACATAATACATTCCAAGAGTTTTTCCCAAAGTAAATATATACCCTAAATATTTCAGGTAGGTTAATGCTTCAGACTGTCCACATGAGCCTCTCGTTTGTCCTATGGCGACAGAAATATACACATACAGTATGAAAAAAAAATAAAAATCAAAAGATATTAGTTGATGTACTTCAGAAAGAATTACTATGAATTATGTAGACTAGAGAAAATAAGGCAAATGTTTACTTTCACAGCACACGACTGAATTGAAGATGTAATGAAACAATAATTTTCAATTAGCAATCAGGATCTTATCTCATGTGGGGGGATTATAACTAACAACCTAACAAATTTCATGAAATTATTTCCTAACTGGGATGTATGAGAGTAAACGTTGGTTTTAAGATTTGTTTTATGCACCCCTTCTATACCCTACCCAAGAATTCAAGTGTTGGCACCACTTCTTGACATGAGCAAAACTGTTCTATAAAGAGATAAATTGGCAAATTTTTTGAAAAGGGGATTATTCTCTTATTCTACAAAGAAAAGTGTCGAAAAAACACATTTTTGGTGCGGCCTAACCTAACCTCACCTAGGGGAACGCGTCCTCCCTAGCCGGTGGCTTAGGAATCCCCATAACTAAAACAATACCCTTAAATTCACCATATGTAACGCTTCAAATCTGAGGTAGGCTTGGTTATTTGGGTTAGGCTTTGTTAGCTTAGGATAGATTATTTAGAGAAGGTTATTTAGGTACTTATAACCGCTCACCAATATCAACTCTTAACACAAAAAAATAATTATTACCGATAAAAAGAAAAATTGTCAGATTAATTCAAAGATCTTCAAAACTTATATAATAATATAGTTTAGTCCAAGAATTGAAAGGGTGGATAAAACGAATCTCAACTTAAACATTTAACATAAAAATGGCCTATTTAGACATCCTAAAAAATCAAACCTTCCAACATTTTTCCGATAATAGCTTCCCTGTGAGTACAGGCGGGAAAAATCCCTCTCCCCAATAATGACATGTCAGAGCTTTACTTATATACTGTATATGGATTCGGTCTTACGTCACAAACTCCCTTTTCTACTAAGGGCTAGGACGGTTGCCTTCTTACGAAGGACTTGTCTTTGGCAGATGTAATCGTTACCCTGAGTGTATGCCCTTACTAACCTCAGTCCGTGACGGGGTGCGAACCCTCGACCTGCCGCCTCAGAGTCTACCTTTATATATATATATATATATATATATATATATATATATATATATATATATATATATATATATATATATATATATATATATATATATATATATATATATATATATATATATATATATATATATATATATATATATATTTAAAGGCTTAAATCAGTATTGAATCTTGTGCTAAAAGCCCTTTTACGAATTTCACAATGCTATACCCATCAAACGAACTCCATTAATTCCGTAAACAATCACTCTCATACACCATAGTAACACTACTATTTTGAAAATGTAATATTCAAATCAGTGTTACCAAATCGTCAGGATGAAAATGTGCTAGACTTGCTGTGAAAATATGCTAACTCTACCCACAATGTGCTAAATGTAATACTAAATTGTGCTAAGTCATTATTAGCTAAACATAATAAACTGAGTTATATTTTAAAACAACAATGTATGTTACTTGACATTCTTTAATGGAAACTTGATATTACTCAGATATTTGAATTGAACAAATGTAGAACAGTTTTGCAAGCCAGATGATTTCTCTGCCAAGGAACTTAAAACAATATTTTCAGTACACAATATTACCCATTAAATTCGGTCTTCAGGAAACAACTTTTCTCAAAATAAAACTGAATGTTTTTAATCAGTCAAGGTCATTACTAATAACTGATCATTACTATTTACTGATGCCACTGAGGGTATACAGTATATTCTTACCCATTGAGTTTATCATGTCTTTCGATGTCTCAAATTTTACACACTTACTTTGTCTGATACCCTTCCACTTACTATTTCATTTGCCAGACTGCTGTTTTTGAGCCTGTTTTTTTTTTTTTTTTTTTTTTTTAAGTTAGCCATTGAAAATATTCTCTCACAGTCTGCATTAGATACTGATATGGTTAATAATGTTTTAGCAAGTTTGGAAAGTAGTGGGTATTTCCCTGTGTTATAATTTTGACCAAAAGAGTTCAGTGTCAATGGTAGCATTCTGTGAGAGAATATTCTTTGCATCATCAATTAGGATTAGTAACCTCCACTCATCATCCAACTTTTGTTCATCTTCCTCTCTAACAATTCCAGGAATCTTAGCAGTGATATTTGCAACAGATATATTACTCTCACGTATAATTTCCCCAGGATCAAAGAAAGAACAGATATCAGAAAGAGCTGTGTTACTGAGAGGTAAGTGCTGCCAAAGCTGAATGGCCAGTTCTACCAGAAACTGAAGCAACCGCTCAAACATTTAATTGGTACTCTGCAAGTCCCTCTTACTAGCTGTTGTCTCCAAAAGTCGTGCAAATTTAATGCCTCCATAGATTTTGTTAGGTGGTAAATGGTAGACCTGGTTCTTTGGACCTAGTTTTACCACTTGACTGATTGGTCACTTGTGAGTACAGGGTTTGAAGAAACAACTGAGGATCTGAACACAGAGCTGACGTGAGTCCTTTACTACACGATGTATCATAGACTGAGAACTTTGGAAGATGGTATTAATTTAGCATTCAGTGGTAGAACATAATCCAAGAACTGAAAGTAAAGATGGGTATATGGGTTTGAAAACTCACTGTAGAGAAAGTAAGAAGAAAGTAATCGGTCTACTATGTGGGCTAGTTGAAAGTACATATGCAAACATTCCACTGTTCTAAAATCCTAGAAATACATGCACTTCGTGAGAGAAAATGAATGTCATTTAACTTTACATTTCTGTGTTGCTGAGCTTGTAAAAAATCCTGAAATTTTACAAGGTCGCAAAGCCTCTTGCTGGAGTGATTGAATTAGGAGCTACATTCTCGCAATACTTGTTCAAGAGGCTTTGGCAACAGTTTAGCTGAATGACTAACTGCTAAGGGAAGGGAATGACAACACATTTCACTGTTATGATACTGCTGGTGTTCTTTTCCTTTAATCTACTTACAAGATTGTTGTTGGCTCCGAACATCACATTCGTTGTATCTGCAGCAACCCCAATACATTTTGACCAGTCCATATTGTACAAATGCAGCTGTTCACAAAGTAAAATATCTATGTACAACAAAATATCCACACAAAAATATCTACAAATTCTGTGTTCAGATTTTGAATCCACAAAGCGATCCACAAAGGCCGATTTTATCCACATATTTGTGGATATTATCCACAAAGTGGCAACACTGGGTCACTGGCTTACAGTCTTGCAAAATTCGAAATTTGCTCTTACAATGCAAACTAGGAATTCACGCAAAACATTTCTATGATTTTCTCCAGTTTTGGTATTACTATATAACTCGCGTGAGCCACACAAATTCGAAGCTGAAGAAAATAATGGCGAAAATATCATGAATTTCCCATTCAGTCCCGAAAAATTCTGCATAAGATTTTTTCTTATGAATAATTCAGTTTATAAAATTACTAATAAATAAATTTATAGATGATTATACTTTGCTTCGTTTTGAACATTCGAACGCTTGGCTTTTGAAAGATGTTCGTAATGGAAATGGTATTACAATTTATATGCAAATGATAAAGATATTCTTTACTCCAAAATTAAATAAACACCGTAAAATATTTGTATTTCATCGAATTCCCTAACACGAATGAAAAGGGATATAGAGAAAGAATAATTTACTAAATTACATAAGCATAGGACCAGAAATATTTGATGGTGGCAGCACCAGTCTAGTCCTAAAAATATTTGGAATTAACTCTTATAAATCTTTTTCTCCGAGAAACAAACCGCAATATTCGTTATCCATTGGAGGGGATATTTATAGCTCTTACTGTAATTTCTAAAAATAGCTCTGAGCAAGTATATAAATGACGAGAAACGATGTATATTCGTACTACAGAAAGAAGTAAGTTGAGAAAGACATTCGAGAATCATGACGTCATATTTACCAAATTAGTTCGAGACTTCGAGTGTGGATGATTGCACGTGAGGCGAGACTGGAAGCGAATCGACACTTAATGGCCTGAATTTTTCTCATTTGGTGAGTAAATGCTATAATATTAAGTCCGAGAGGTTGGGTATGAGTAATTCTCGATTTGGGAAATATGAATTGGATCGATTTTTTTAGGTAAATTTAATTATATTGGTTCACCCATTTGAGCGTTGGTTCTGCCTGGCACCAATATGGCGTGTATAACCCAAAAGTATCTGAATTCCAGATCAAAACTTAGCACGAGGGTCTGCCCCCTTTTTTTTTTTTATCTTTATTAAATTTTCGTGCTTTTCGCTCCAAGTCCCTTATATCCTTAATCCCCTCTCCCTTTTCTCCTATCCTATCCCATAAAAAAAAAAAAAAAAATGGCGTGCATTCTAATTTGGATGCCATGACTTTTGTGAAAAGGAGCATTTTGAGAACTTGAATTCTTAACTTTCTAACGTTCATGCGGAAATACAGACTTGTTTTTTTTTATCTAATATACTATTATGTTCCTAAACATGAAGGTTTAGCTTAGTTGAGCCAAGCTTGAGTTATTTCTTTGTATGCAGTGCCGGTGACAAGTGGAACCGTGTATCTTGGGAGTTCTTTATAAAAGGGGGGAGGATCGTCCCCCTTCAGGAACCCCCCCACTAGACATTGGCTCATGTAGGAATTATTCTGTGCACAGCAAACCATGTGCCATCAATCCATAATATTGCAAAAGTTCGGACAAAGTGACGTTTAATGATATTTTCATTTTAATTGATCGTCGAGCAGTCGAAGGTTTTTATTTCAACGGAATCCCCTTATCTAGGCCAAAAGTTTAGTTTCGTCCAACGGATTTAAATTCTGCAGTTTTTAATTTTTTTTTAAATATATGAGTTTGGTAAATATATATATATTCATATTCGTGTAAAGTAGGCCGGTATATATATACAAAAGTTTTCCCGTTTTACATCAGCACACTACACTTTATGTTTGAAATATGCTTATTTAGGTATATTAAAGTGTTTATGGTGTTGCAGGTTGACATTTTTAAAAATTTTATTTTTGGTTAGAGTATTAGTAATATGTAACATAAATACCCATTTTTAATAAGTAAATGTTGAAAGCCTGGCAAGAGGCCACATTATTATTATTATTATTATTATTATTATTATTATTATTATTATTATTATTATTATTATTATTAAATATTGCCTTTCATACCCCAATTTAGAAAACTCATGAAATTTATTACTGCATTGTATTAATTTTGGTTAGGTTAGTTACATGTATTCACTTTCAGTTTTGAAACTGGTTGATTGTTGAAATTTTAGTTTTTAGGTCTTTTGGGTGTTGTTTTTTCAATGTATTTTCAATTTTGGGATGTTTAAGAAAACATTTCCCTTATTATTATTATTATTATTATTATTATATTTAACTAGTGTAGTACTACTACTACAAGTATTAGTTTTAGAAGTAGTAATATTTTAATTTGCTTGTTTATATTTTAATGCAAGATCATTGCGAAAAACTGCCATAAACATCCCAGGATATGAGGCATTGTCAAATGAGTTGGTTATAACGCGACCTCTATAACCCCGTAAATCAATATTGTAAAGCATTTGTTCTCAAATTTTATTGTATTTTTATGCACACTTCCTCATTATCTTTTGTATTTTAATATTTCTTCCTTATTTAGCTTATTTATTTACTGCAGAAAGTGTAAACATTCAATGAATGTTAAATTGTATGTCGAATTGCCTTTGTTTAGCTTCTTTAATAATTAATTAGCTTACAACACACACACGCATATATATATATATATATATATATATTATATATATATATATATATATATATATATATATATATATATATATATATATATATATATATATGCAAACTGAACAAATGCTTTACTAAGAACCCCGATTGTTAAAATTGAATCCTGTTAGAGAGAATCCAATCTTGAAATTCCTGTTTTGTAAAGAATTCGAGCTTTAAATTGTAATAATTTGTGATATGTAAAGAATGTTACATTTGCATTGTTATGCTGTACTTGAACTATGCTTGTTCGCTGAATTTGATGAGAGAATTGAATTGGTTGATGGTAAAATTATTGCGTAATGAAATTGTAGCATACGACAGTTTATATCTTTAGAGATGAAAAAACATTATGGCCTAAATTTACTGTAGTAATTTTTTTTCTTGGGGAGGGGTGCAAATTGATGTTCCATGATATACGATAAAGAATATCACTTTCATATTGGATAAAAAATCATTTTTAGTTTGTTTTGACAGTGAACAAAATTTTCCCCTAAACTTTGACAGTGTACTTTGATGTACAAAAACGAAAATCCTATTTAAATAGAATAAATGTTATTGTTTTGACCTTTTCGAAACTATAGTCTTCCGCAAGCTTAGATCTTTTTTATGTCAACGTATTGGATCATATTAAAACGTATTAACAAGGACAGCTTATGCATGGAATCTCTGAATGATGGCTTATCGTTAATAATAGTCCATAGGGAAAAGATAACGAAAATCAAGGTACATTACGGTCTTCATTTTGTAGATTAAATGTTAGAAAATTCATGAGATAGCATTTAAGATAACCGTGAAAGGCTTGCAATATATGTTATTAATGTTGATGGATTGTAAAGGTGTCAAATGATAATAAAGATTATTGTGTTAATCAGGCCGCATTTTGCATTGTATTATTGTTTTTATTAATATTTAGAAGTATATAATAAATGTTTATACTGTATTACTATTGAGTTTCATATTGTTTCGTTTTTATTTGTAAATCTAGTAATGAAGCTTTCATATATGGGTCACACTAGTTTTATCTTTAGGAAGCTTTGGTATATTGAGATCTAAAAGTTTTGTAATTTAATGTTCGTATATTATATATATATATATATATATATATATATATATTATATATATATATATATTATATTATATTATGTATATATATA
>JAXCGZ010017375.1:52500-67500 GCA_037179515.1 Halocaridina rubra | reverse complement strand
GCTCTAGCTTCTTCCTTGAAGAAAAAAGTGCGAGACGGCATTCTTTTCCAAAATAAGCCAGTCTCTTCCATGTTAAAGACTTGCTCAGGAGCATATTCGCCTTCCTTGATAATTTTCTTGAAGTCTTTTTTCACGTAATCTTCAGCTGCAGCTGTATCTGCAGAGGCAGCTTCGCCATAAACCGAAACGCTCTTTAGGCCATAGCGTTTTTTAAATTTGGCGAACCATCCCTTGCTAGCCACGAACGATTGTTTCCTCGGTGGAGAATCGCTGGAGAGTCCTGGTTATGGGTCTTCGATATCTTCTTCTCTCTCCTCCTCTCCACGGTCGCCACTGCCGTCGTCGGGTTCGTTTGCAGTGAAGGTCTCTTACAGCTTCTTCGCCTTTGTTTGTATGATATTGCTGTCTACGCTGATGTTCTTCTTTCTGCAATCAGCAATCCATAGGGCCAAAGCAGATTCCATACACACTATTATCTTATTGCGGGGTGTTACGACCCTCTTCGCTGACTTATTAAAAGTAATAGTCGCTGTTTTCCTGATATTTGCCTCGTCTATTTTGATGTATCGAACAGTAGAGTTGTGGAGGCTAAAATTGCGTCTGAGATTGGCAAACCTTCTTCCTTCCTTCAGCATATCTAGCAGAGTTATCTTTTCTGGTATGGTCAACATCTTCCATTGCCGCTTAGGCTTACTACCAGAAGCCTTAGAAGAAGAAGGACGCTTAGGAGGCATTGCAGAGGTTGAAAAACGAGAGTAAACAAAATCCGAAGCACAATGCGAACGGCGCACACGTGAGTTAGACTGAACGGGTGAGGTGAGACAATGGAAGACGCTGGGAGAATGAAGCTTCAGTCAAGAAGCCAATCATACCCCATGATACAGAACATACAGAAAAACAACTCTGTGATTCATCGTCTCCCACCCTTTCAACCAATAGCATCCCATGAACTATATCACGTAGGTGTGAGCCTTTGCGTTTTCCAAGACGCCAATACAGTGTACGCTATCGTACAGTATTTTACATGGTGCAATACTGTTAGTTATATGTTTAGATTTATGTTTTTTACTATTTTTTACTGTTTTATTATTCTTAGGCTAGGAAATACATATCTTATTAATAAAATAATCAAAATACTGGAAATTTTAATATGTGCTAGCTCACGTAAGTTGTACCTTTTATGTTTTCCGAAACGCTGATACTGGTATTGTATTTTACATGGTGCAATACTGTGAGTTATATGTTTAAATTTATTTTTTTTACTATTTTTTGCTGTTTTATTTTTCTTAGGGCAGGAAATACATTTCTTATTAATAAAATAATAAAAATACTGGAAATTTTAATACGTGCTAGCTCACGTTGGTGCGACCCTTTGCGTTTTCTGAAACACTGATACCGGGATTGTACTTCTATGGTGCAGAGTTACATGTTTAAATTTATATTTTTTTACTATTTCATACTGTTTTATTATTCTTAGGCTGGGAAATACATTTTTTTATCAATAAAATAATGATTTTTTTTTTCAATAAAATAATGTAAATACTGAAAATTTAAAGTTTTTAATATTTCTTAATATTCTTGCATATACCCATAAAAAGAAAGGTCGCCAAAAGAACCGCGATGCCCTGATTTCGCAATAGGTGAACCGCGATATAGTGAGGGAACACTAATATATATATATATATATATATTATATATATATATATATATATATATATATATATATATATATATATATATATATATATATATGGAAGGAAAAGCCCATTAAATAAAATAACGAAAATATATATATATATATATATATATATATATATATATATATATATATATATATATATATATATATATATATATATATATATATATATATATATATATATATATATATATATATATATATATATATATATATAAAGTACTTATTAATTTCGTGACCTAAGCTGGTCATCTTCTCAAAGTACAATGGCAAGAGATACAACTAGCAAAACAGAAAAAAACTTGAAAAGAAGGAGACAAAAGAGCTGCCCCTAGGAGTCTTAAATATGGGATTAATAGATAACAATCTTAAATGCCCACCGGGGTTACTCAGTAATCCCCACAAACAGGCCGCAAAAGGAATTAAAGTCCATACTTGGCTAAATTATATTAACAAAGGAATCTTAATAATAGTAATTATATATATATATATATATATATATATATATATATATATATATATATATATATATATATATATATATATATACAGTGTTACCCCAGTTATTCGCGCTTCTTGGTTCGCTTTCTCACTCTATTGCGTTTTTTGTTTTTTTTGAGAAATTATTATTTTATTTCATGGTTATATGCAAAAATATTAAAATATTAAAAAAAAAAATTCTCAGTATTTTCATTTTTTTTTTTATTGAAAAAAACATATTTCATTTTCTAATTGATAAAAGAAAATTATTTCCCAGCCTACGAATAATAAAACAGTAAAGAATAGTAAAAAGCATAAATGTAGATAGATAGATAGATAGATAGATACATTTATTGACCACCTCTTTTGAAAAGTACAGTATAATCTTTACAAAAGGAATATTTGGTCCAAATTACAATGAATAAATACAATAGATATTGTACAATCATCAAATAAGTAGATGAATTTTAAATTAATATACATTGTGCGAATAACTGACTGATATACGTACGTACAGTATAACTCACAGTATTGCATCATACGAAATAGTGTTCGATAGCGTACAATGTATTGGGGTCGCAGCTACGTGAGCTAGCATATATATTTATATTTCCAGTAGTTTCATGATTTTATTGATAATGAAAATGTATTTATTAACCTAAGAATAATAAAACAGTAAAAAATAGTAAAAAACATAAATACTAACAGTATTGCAACATGTAAAATACGATACCGCTATCAGCGTTTTGGACAAAGACTCGTTCAGTCTAACTCACGTTTTGCTTGTGTTCGATAGCGTACAATGTATTGGGGTCGAAGCTACGTGAGCCAGCATATATATTTATATTTCCAGTAGTTTCATGATATTATTGATAAAAAAAAACGTATTTCTAAGCCTAAAAATAATATAACAGTAAAAAATAGTAAAAAACATAAATACTAACAGTATTGCAACATGTAAAATACGATACCGCTATCAGCGTTTCGGACAAAGGCTTCCACCATCTTCCATTGTCTCGCCTCACTTGTGTGCGCCATTCACGTTGTGCTTATTATTAATATGTTTTGCTTGTGATTTTTTTACTCGCATATTTTAACCTTTGCAATGCCTCCCAAGCATCCTTCATCTTCTAAGGCTTCTTGTAGTGAGCCTAAGCGGCAAAGGAAATTGTTAACCATTGTAGATAAAGTGAAACTCTTAGATATGTTGAAAGAATGAAAAAAGTTTGTGGATGTCGGCCGCTATTTTATGTAAACGTAAAAATTATTGTAAAATACTGTACCTATGTATGTCAAGTCATCATCACCTCATTCACAGTAAGTTTTCCTATCACTTTCATAAAAAAATTACGTTGCTTGCTGTTATTTATAATGTAAAGGGTGTTTTTTAACAGTACAGGGAGGGTTTATACAGTGTAAACGTAAAAATACATTAAAATATCTATGTACATATAGGCTGATCCTACTCCACGGATTTCCTGGTTCGCGCCGGGTCCCGGAACCGAACTACCGCGATAAGGGAGGTAACACTGTATATATATATGTATATATATATATATATATATATATATATATATATATATATATATATATATATATATATATATATATATATATATATATATATATATATATATATATATATATATATATATATATATACAGTCTATATATATATATGCAGTATATATATATATATATATATATATATATATATATATATATATATATATATATATATATATATATATATATATATATATATATATATATATATATATATATATATATATACTGCATATATATATATATAGACTTAGTAATCATAAGTCCTAGGTTCGAGTCCCGGTCGGGGTAAAAAATGATTCATGTTTTCACATATGTAATGTGCTTAATTGATTATTTCATGGCCCAAACGAGATTGGGAATTGAATTAAATGCTAAAATGAAGCCACGAGTGAGGTTGGGGAATCTGTAATATGAACATAGTGGCATTCAGTTAGAATGCGTTCATTCCTAAGTATAGCAGATATAATCTATAAGGTTGGATTCCTTTTAACCTTCTGTGGTGTAGTGATAATAATAATAATAATAATAATAAACTTTATTTCCATTTTACAATGGGTATTCGTCAGCCAGGACAAGCCCCAACCCCCCACTGTGATGTCCACCCACAGCAGTTCCTGCCAGTAAACAGCTTAAACTCTCGGTCTTGGACGGGGACCGATCTTTCGACCTCGTGAATGCGAAGCCAGCGCGTTACCACTTAGTAATCATAAGTCCTAGGTTCGAGTCCCGGTCGGGGTAAAAAAAAAAATGATTCATATATATATATATATATATATATATATATATATATATATATATATATATATATATATATATATATATATATATATATATATATATATATATATATATATATATATATATATATATATATATATATATATATATATATATATATATATACCTTGGCTGTTTCCCCCTTTAATTTGGGGGTAGCCGACATTAAGAAAAGAAAACAATAAGGGGATTACTTTGCTCTATGGGCAATGACGAGGGAGCTAGCGACCGTTCAGATGGCACTGCTGGAGTGCCACAGCCCATCCTCCTGGCTCTTCCACAATCTGTGTCGCTTCACAACTGCCAACTCCTCCTACTGCCCACACCACACGCCTACCTCTGTAAGATGCAGCCCCGTGGTTACAGCAGATGCCCATCAGAGCTGCGTCACAATCGCTCGCCACTCATTCCTATTCCTAGCACACTCGCTTGCTTCCCTCACATCCATCCTCCTATCATTCAGGGCTCTCCTTACTCCATCCATCCATCTAAACCTAGGCCTCCTTCTAGCATTTCTCGCATCAACTCTCGCATTCATCACCTTTTTCAGCAGTCTTGCATCATCCATCCTTTCCGCATGGCCAAACCATCTCAGAACATTCATATCTACTCTGGCTGCAATTTCTCTCCTCACACCCGTTCTTGCTCTCACCACTTCATTCCTAATCCTATCCAATCGAGAGACCAATCATACTCCTCAGGCATTTCATCTCAAACACATTTTGTTTCCATCTTTCACTTACTTTCATACCCCATAGCTCTGATCCATACATCACAGTTGGCACAACCACTTTCTCATACAAAACTTTCTTAACATTCATTTCCAACCCTCTATTCTTCATCACTCCTTTCAATGCACCCAACACTTTACATCCTTCATTCACTCTGTGACACACATCTGCTTCCACTCCACCATTTGCAGCTATAACCGAGCCTAAATACTTACTGATTAACTTCCTCAAGTGTCTCTCCATTCAACATAACATTCAATCCAGCACCATTCTCATTTCTTGTACACCTCATAACCTTACTCTTTCCCACATTCACTCGCAACTTCCTTCTCTCACACACCATTCCAAATTCCGACACTTAACTGACACAGCTTTTCCTCTGAATCTGCCACCACCACAGTATCATCTGCAAACAGCAACTGATTCAGCTCCCACTCTTTATCATCCCCATCTACCATTCTCAAACCTCGACCACGCACTCGCTCATTCACCTCTCTTACAACTCCATCAATATACAAATTGAACACATCCCTGTCTCAGTCCCACACTCACTGGAAACCACTCACTCACTTCATTCCCTACCCTAACACAAGCTCTACTGCCCTCATACAAACTCTTCACTGCATGCAACAATATACCATTGATTCCATATAATCTCAAAACATTCCACATAGCCTCTCTATCAACTCTATCATACGCTTTCTCAAGATCCAAAAATGCAAAATACACATCCTTACCCTTTGCTAAATATTTCTCACATAACTGCCTAACTATGAAAATCTGATCTATACAACCTCTACCTCTCCTAAAACCACTCTGCACTTCTGCGATCACATATTCTGTCTTATCCTTAATCCTATTAACCAGTATCCTACCATACACTTTTCCTACCAGACTCAACAAACTTATACCCCTAAAATTACTGCATTCATACACATCTCCCTTACCTTTGTATAGGGGCACTATACAGACAATCACCCATTCTGCTGACACCATTGACAACATAAAGCATATATCAAACACTTTCACTAACCATTCCAATGCAGTCACCCCCTTCTTTCAACATCTCCGCTCTCACACCATCCATTCCAGGTGCTGTACCTGCTTTTGCTTCATACCATGCCCTTGTCACTTCCTCTCTTGTAATCTCTCTCATTTTCATCTCCCATTACTGGCCCTTGAACACCCCCCACTGCCACTATAGCTGCCTCTCTATCTTCCTCAACATTCAGCAAGCACTCAAAATATTCTGCCCATCTTTTCCTTGCATCGTTCCCTCTTAACATCTGTCCATTCACATCTTTCACTGTCTCTTCCATCCTCGATCCACCCTTCCTTACTCTCCTCACTTCTTTCCAAAACTTCTTTTTATTCTCCTCATATGACCTACTAAAATCCTGTCCCCACCTAACATTTGCCAACCTCTTCTCTTCCTCTACCTTCCGCTTGGTTTCCACATTTTTCTCCCTATATCTTTCATACTTCTCCCTACTTTTACACTGCAGCCATTCCTCAAAAGCCCTCTTTTTCTCTTCCACCTTCATTTTCACCCCTTCATTCCACCACTCGCTGCCCCTCCTCATGCCACCTCCAACAAACCTCTTTCCACACACATCACTTGCATGTCCCACAAAACGTTCTTTCATCAACCCCCATTCCTCCCCTAACTCCCCAACTTCTCTTTCTTTCACCCTGTCATATGCCACTCTCAACCTGTCCAGATATTCCTGTCTCTTCTCTGGCTTTTTCAACTCTTCCACCTTCACTATTTCCCTTCTACATCCCCCCGCACTATTTTCCCACTCTTTTGCTACTACCACTTTTGCTTCAACCAAAAAATGATCAGACATCCCAGCAGCCACACCCCTAAATGCATGCACATCTTTCACTCTACCAATCATGCTCTTTGCTACCAACACATAATCCATCAATGCTCTTTCTTTCACTCTTCCATTTGCCACTCTCATCCATGTATACTTATTTATTAACTTCTTGAAAAAACTATTACCTATCACCAACTCTTGCTCCACACACATATCTAACAGTCCCTCACCACTCTCATTCCCACCTGGTACCCCATACTTTCCTACAACACCTTCTATCTCTCCATCACCCACTCTGACATTCAAGTCACCCAACACAACTACATAGTTCCTTCTACTCAGACCATCCACACATCTAGTTAACTCATTCCAGAATTCATCCTGCTCTTCCTCACTTCTCTCACATCCTGGCCCATATGCACTAACAAAAGCCCAACATTCCCTACCTATCCTAGCCCTCACCCACATCAGCCTAGATGACACTTCTTTTCATTCCACTTCCTAATTTACCATCCATTCACTCAGCAATAATGCCACACCTTCTCTCGCTCTCCCCCTTTCAATCCCAGACACCCTACCTGTCACATCACCAAATTCCACTTCTCCTTTTCCTTTCATCTTCGTCTCACACAATGCCAATACATCCATCCTCCTCCTACCAAACATATATCCAGTCTCACCTCTTTTGCTCTCTATCGTACCACAACCACGCACATTTAGACACCCCAAAACTAGAGTTTGGGGAGAAGTTATTCTCCCCTCTACTCCCCTTCTTCTCTGACGTCTCGCAGGAAGTTAATACAAGGGGGGGATTCCTAGTCCCCCCCGTCCCGTTCACTTTTAGTCGCCTCTTACGACATGCAGGGAATACGTTGGGGCTATTCTTTGTTTATTATTTTTATATATGCTGCCTATTGATTCACAATTTAAAGTGGGTGGTTATTAATACTTTGTTGAACATTTTGGAAACCAAACCTGCATCAAGGCTTCTTGTTTATGCCACCAGACCGATTGATCTACTACAGTAAGTAAAAAACTGCTTATTATAGCGCAGCCAGTACTTGCAAGCAATTTTCCCATTGTTCTTACACCAACCTAGTAAAGTTATACTTGGAGGTTAACTGCGTGTATATTCTCTATGAAACCATTCATCTTCATATGTTTTGGATGAGTTCAGTTTTTTAAGGAAGAACAAGTAAAAGTACTTTAAATACGAGTCATATTTTACCCCTTACTGGGACTCAAATGTAAGACATAATTACTATGCTAAGGCACTACCATCTACACCACAGAAGATCAAAGAAAGAAGCCAAACCCAAAGCTACTGCTTTGCTACGAATAAACAAACTCTTTCTGAATGCCTTTTTGTTCATATTACAGCTTCTTCCAACCTTACTTGTTGCTTCCTTTTGCATTTAATTCAAGTCTCAGTTTATATAGGCATCAATAATAATCAATTAATCACATCAACATATATGAAAACATGAATCATATTTCCCCCCTGACAGGTACTTGTAGCTTAGACACATAATTACTATTGCAAAGTGCTACCAGCTACACCACAGAAGGTCTAAGAAAGAATCCAACCTCAAAGTTACTGCTTTGCAAAAATGAGTGCATTCTTTCTGAATGCCTTTTTGTTCGTATTACAGCTTCTTCCAACCTCACTCGTGGCTTCATATTTGAGTTTAATTCAAGTCTCAATTTATATAGGGCTCAATAATACTCAAATAAACACATTCACATATGTGAAAACATGAATCATATTTTTCCACTGACCGGTCAGGGGTAAAATATGATTCATGTTTTCACATATATTAATGTGTTTATTTGATTAGTACTTTAAATACATTTAGAAAACCGAACTGTAATAGAAATAAGCTGACTGTTGAATATTGCAACCTCTCTAGAGTAAAGGGTCTGCTTTTCCCACTCATACTATGCTATATATTTGTATATGGTATGCACAGTAAAGGGTACATTGTTCTGTTCTTATGGTTTGGCATACATATACATCATGAATTGCATCAAATTATATTTTTCATTAATTAAACAGTAATGCTTAATATATATGTTTGATTTTGTTAGGTACCTTTCCCATTATTGGTGTTGGAGGTATTTCTACTGGTCAAGATGCTTATGAGAAAATAAGAGCTGGAGCCTCTCTTATTCAGCTTTACACTGCTCTCATCTATCATGGTCCTCCATTGGTGAAGAAAATCACAGAGGATTTAGAAGAATTATTAAGGTAATAAAAGCAATATATTTTTCTATTGAGCTTCTCTTTCAGAGTAACTGAGGATGTATATTTAAGGAAGGTAAGATTTCTTGTTATTAAATTTATCTATTGTCTCTATTATGTGTGGATTAATATCCATTTAAGAACCTACAAAAATCAACTCGGCATAGTTCTCTTTCCCCTGGGAGCTCAGAGATAAGAAAATATAGCTATATCATTATTAAAATGTCTATTGTAAATCATCATGGCAATTGGCATATTATAAATGTCAATGCTATCGGTTACCCTCAAGATGCTTATTAATTGATATCATCATGTAATATTACTTAAAATAAAATATAGCATGTGCCTCTATTATTGGTATAGCAAGTCATGATCGTTTTGACTGTGGCTTGCTATGGTGTCTTATGAAATTAAATTATTTTGATCAACATATATTTCAAATTACTTCATGTATATTTATCACTATTTACTGATAAAGAAGAAGACATTTATATTATTAGGTTCATTTGTGATTTATTCTGAGTCTTAAATCCTTTCAGAAAAGATGGCTTTAGTAATGTTAAAGAGGCAGTTGGCGCAGACAAAGATGTATAATTGTTATTATTCCGTGAGTAATACAAGTTACTTCAGTTTTTTGTAAAGTATGAAATTAGCAAGAATTGCCCTGACTGCCATTTCTTACATCTGATGTAATAATGTAGGTGAGATAATCAAAATGCTTTATATCTGATATTAGCAGTTCACTTCTCCAATAAGAAAACTTGCTGAAAGTGCACCTTTAAAACACTTTTACAGTGTATGAATATTTAGGTGTATCGTATAAATGTCAGATAAATATTTAATATTTTATTTGAACACTAAATGGGTGTTTGATTATTAGGTTATTGAGGCAAAATATAATTTTCTAGTCCAGGTTTGTACATAAGAGTCCTTTGGATGAAATTTTGAACTTCATAGATATTGCTGGCTTTATTATTGTGTTCAGGAAGAGAAAATATTACTCACATGTTTCTGTATCATATTAGGGTGCCTAAAATAGATATGGAACAGATTAGCAGACCTTCCATCCCTGTCTGTACAGTATTTGTTTTTTACTGCAAAACAACTGTATGGGAAAATAATAGTCAGTGCCTTTAGCTTTTACGGCCACGTATTGCATATCTGTCAGATTACATTACAATATATTGGGTGTTAGGCGACTTGGATGTTGGATGATTATTGTATTTACAGAGAAACCTATATTTATTTCTAAAACACGTTCCAGCAGAATGGCGATCACAGTCCAGTTTTATCATTCATGCCTCGGTTAGTGGTTTAAAGGCATTTTTTTGTTGTTGACACCCGTGGTCTGTCAGTAGATACTCCATATTCCAGTTGGGATGAGCTTTCGGGAGTAGAGGAAATGAACGATAGATATACAAAATATGTATGAGAGAGAGTCTTATAGAAGTTTACATGGGCCTGTGTGGATGTGTGCCTTTGCCATCCCCAACCGCTCGAACAGCGAGTCTAAATTACAATCTTCATCCTCAAAATTTTTTTCATATACATCTGTAAAAGCTGTGAACTTACTGCTACTAGGAGTGTAGTCGTCACATATCAAATTGATATCACATTGTAAGGACTTTTTTTTTTATTTTAAAGTTATTTTTAAAGTTGATATATTTCTTAATTTTATGTTAACTTGAAGCTTACTAGGAATAGAATGCTCTAGTATGGGGACTGTCCAGTTATTTACTTTTAAGTATTTTAATTTCAAACTTACCACATTGAGCAGTGTATTCAATATGTCTAATAGAAAACATGCACTGCTTGTTTTTATTTTCAAACATAATGCTGAAGAGAACTAACCTTTACACATCAATTGGAAATCCATACAATGTGCACTTTTATATTTAATTTCAACTTTTAATTTGTTCTATTTCCAACCTGTATATAAAACCTTTTTGCTTAACAGCACAATACGGACTCTAAATTTTTTCTTTTAACTTGTAACTTATACATCCTAGCATGCGAGAGCACACAGCTTGCTTAATGACTGCAGACCTGTGTTGACATTCTTTCTCTCTCAGCTTCAGCACGGTGTTATCAGAGCATTCAAGTTTCATCCACTTTCTTATGCTACTGTCTTGTAGAGGAACAGAGATGGAGATTGTTGTGACTTGAAAGATGTGAAAAGATAATAAGAGATGTTACGAATATCTAAGAATATTCGGTGTTGATGTATGCGTAGAGAAATAACTGTAACTGGAGGAAGACTTACAATGGAGTTGTCCTAAACAGTCCTGTTCAAGTTCAACAGATCTTCAGCTGTAGTATTGCAGTGGGCAGCTATTGCCATGAGCCAGCCTACTACATGGTTCATATATTTTTTAATATTGGAGGTGTAACAGATACCAAAGATGGTATCTGTGGGCTAGTTACAAGAATATCATTATTGCTTTTCGGATAGGAAGTAAAGGTTCAACCCTAGCCAGTTGTCTCCGACTTTAACCATGTGCTAAATACATATTTTCCTATAAGCTCCATTTTGGTTAATGCCATTACTAGTCCTGAAAGATGGATGCAATGGATGTGGTGTAGGCAAATGTTTGCTTTCGGTTTCACAATAATAATAATAATAATACTTTATCAATAATAACAGTAATGATAATGATAAATGGTTTCTATAGAAAACACAGTATTCAAGAAAACCATTAATGGGTAATGTAATAGGTGTGTGTGTGTATGTTTGTTTACCTAATTGTGCATACGGGAAAGACCCAAAGCTCATATCTTCCCGTCTCCTGATCGGTTCCATTTTGTACTTAGTGATACTTATCATACCTGTCCTTAAAACTATGGATTGAGTTAGCATTAACTACCTCCTCGCTTAGCAAATTCCAATTATCAACTACTCCTACACTGAAAAAGTACTTCCTTACAGCCTGCAAAGAAGTTTTCTTACGAAGCTCCAAACTATGACCAGCCATATCAAAATATCGATCCCTATCCATTCTATCATAACCATGAAGGAATTTAAAGACTGTCACCCTATCCCCCCTCAATCTTCTAGCGCGAGTGATGGTAAGTCTAATTCCCTCAGCCTCTCATCATAACTGAGATTGCGTATTTCTGGCACCAGTTTTGTGGCATGTCTTTGAACTTTCTCAAGCTTAGCTACATGCTTTTTCAAGTGCGGATTCCAAAAGGGGGCTGCATATTCGAGTTTTGACCTCACATAGGTTACATAAATATTTCTGAACATTTTCTTGTAGATGTGCCTGAAGGCTACCCTTACATTTGCTAAGAAAGCATATGCTGCCCTTACTATACCATTTATACGTATTTTTGGAGACAAATATGCCATTATGTTTACTCCTAGATCTCTCTCATTTTCTGTCTCTTGAAGTTGTACTCCTGCCACCGAGTAGTCAAGCTTGGATCTTCTTGCACTTGTACCCATTCTCATTACCTTGCATTTTAAAGTATTGAATATCATTAGCCACTTTTCTTACCACTCATGGAGACTATTTAGATTTTCTTGAAGTTCTCAACCATTGTTCTCGATTCCTACTTTCTTCACAATCTTTGCATCATCTGCAAGCATACTCATGAATGAATTTATAGACTGGTAGGTCATTTACACATACAAGGAACAAAAATGGCCCTAAAACTGAATCCTGTGAAACTTCACTACTAACTCTTCTCCATTCAGACACTGAGTGTTTTACGCTAACCCACTGTTCCCTTTTTTTCAAGTAAGTTTTTATCCATTCCAAAACTTTCCACCTATTCAAGCCATTGCTTGCAGCTTCGTAATAAGTCTCCCGTGTGGGACAGTGTCAAATGCTTTCTGGAAGTCTAGGAATATGCAATCTGTCTAGCCCTCTCTTTCCTGTAAGATTCGTCTTACCTCATCACAAAATTCTAATAAGTTTGTTACTGTTGATCTACCTCTGAAGCCATGTTGTCTCACTGACAAAAAGTTGAAGGATTCCAAGTAAAGGCAGATATGTTTCCTTAGTAGTTTCTCCTTAACTTTGCAAACTATGCTGGTCAAGGAAACTGGTCTATAATTTAGAGAAGTATCCCTCCTTCCCTTTTTGAAGATAGGTATCACGTTCGCTTGTGTCCAGCATCTAGGAATCTCCCCTGACTCCAGTGACTTTTTAAATATGATACTTAGTGCCACTGATATTAAGTTTGCACATTTTTTAAGTACATGAGGGGATATATCATCAGGACCTGTAGCTTTATGGACATCTAACTTCATCAGCGCTTTGCATACCTTTGTGGCTGAAAGGTTGATGTTCTCTAATACCGGCCCATGAGCTTCTATCTTTGTATATATGTGTGTGTGTGTGTGTGTGTAATTACCTATTTGTGCTTACGGAAAAGACCCCCAAGATCGTAACTTCCCGTCTCCTGGTCAGTTCCATTTTGTATGTGAGAGGAAGAATGAGAAAGGGAAAGTACTTTAGGTTAATGTTTTCTTTCTGGCTCACAATAACAATTATTTTAATAATGTTCCACAATTTTTATATAGAATACACAGTATTATAGAAAAGCATTAATGGGTAACTTAACCTTCAGAGGTCGGGCAGCCTTCAAGAAAAAGTAACCTCCAGCTGGGCACTAGGATAGGCCAATGAGAGAGAGAGAGAGAGAGAGAGAGAGAGAGAGAGAGAGAGAGAGAGAGAGAGAGAGTGTGAGTGAGTGAGTGAGTGAGTGAGTGAGTGAGTGAGTGAGTGAGTGAGTGAGTGAGTGAGTGAGTGAGTGAGTGAGTGAGTGAGTGAGTGAGTGAGTGAGTGAGTGAGTGAGTGAGTGAGTGAGTGAGAGAGAGAGAGAGAGAGAGAGAGAGAGAGAGAGAACAAAAAAATTTCATATAAAATAAATTATTTTTTTGTATGAAATAATAAACAATATATGTGCTTACCTTTTATTGATATCATGTAAGCATATAACAGTACAAACTCTATAAAAATTAATTATAACACGCTCATTATTATCAACATGGTGTAAGGAGTGTGAGACACCATTTCCTTGTGAATGCTTCAAAGAATATTATACCCTGATCAATTACTAACGAGTGAAAATATGTGATATTATTGTAATTCGATGAACACTTAGAAACAAGTAACTAAATGAAATGAATAAAGAAAAATCTAATGATGTATTTATTTGTAAAAAAATAACAATCAATAATATCAATATCTTATCCATAATAATTCTGGAAGATAAATTGTTATAAATAAAATTCATGAACATCTTAATTGTTTCATGCAAATATATAGCAGTAAGAAAGTGCATCTTTAGTCACAAAAAATAAAAACATGAAATATATAACGAAATGAGTAAAAATTTTAATAAGTGATTTTTGTGTAAAAAAAATAAGTCATATCATTATCATAGTACAATACGAAAATGAAGCCAGGAGTGAGGTTGGGGAATCTGTAATATGAACATAGTGGCATTCAGATAGAATGCATTCATTCCTAAGTATAGCAGATATAAGCTATAAGGTTGGGTTCCTTTTAACCTTCTGTGGTGTGTAGTTGGTAGCGCCTTGACTTAGTAATTATAAGTCCTAGGTTCAAGTCCCGGTCGGGGTAAAAAATATATTTTTTCACATATGTAATGTGCTTATTTGATTATTGTATAGCCCGCATGAGATTGGGAATTGAATTAAATGCAAAA
>JAXCGZ010017375.1:0-47500 GCA_037179515.1 Halocaridina rubra | reverse complement strand
AAAAAACAATGGAGAATTGCATTTAAAGGAGTAAGGTCCCTCTTATTAGTCTGTTAAATCGAATGTAGAGTGTATGTGTCATATATTGTATCTATTGACAGAAATTTAATATGAAATAACAGTGGTAACAATTTGCTTTCGAAATCTCTTTCTATGGTATTAGCTTTCTGTATGAGATGATGTAAATTACTACTCTATTTTAGCCAACACAAGTTCTTTTGCATCCCACTGTATTTATGTTGATAAGTTCTTTTGTTCCAGCATTACTTATACAGTTAATGAATATTTGATATGGAAATGTACAGTTCAAAGTAGGAACTGTTTACAGAGTTAGTCTATATATGTGTAGTCTTTTCTAAGGAGTCCTCTTATAAGCAGTGCAGTAGAGAAGTGTACATATGGAACAGTACTAGGTAATTACTACATACAGTTGTCCCACATCTTATGCAGTCACTTGCTTCCACCATTCCCTGCCTAAGTAAAAAATCCTAACACTTCTGTACTGTATGTTTTACATTATAACAAGTATACTGTTTTTACATACGATTTAAGTTACATTTGAATATGTAGAAGACAATAATCTATGAATGACTTAAGTCATAAAGGAGGTTGGGAATAGTTATAAGCATAGTATATGGGCATTTGTAAAAGTTTATATAAATATGCATTTATTGTCTCTAAAAGTCCCCTATCATTTACTATGGCTAATTCCAATATCCAATTAACTGTTGTTGTTATTCCCTAATCTGCCTGGCAGAGTCTATCAGGACGCAGTGCCAAGCCATAGCTTTCCCTCAGAGCTCTCAGGGAATGTATGAAGTGTTGATGGCATATGTGGTTGTGTGTGGTGCAGTCTTTGATAATGTATTTTCTGGGCTCCTCTTAAGGTCTTTGGCTAGAAGGAGTCTTTAAGAAATGACCACCAGAGAGTCTTATCTTGATTTAGAAAAAATGTTGTGTGCTGTTTTGAGAGGTAATCACCCAGGTTCTCATACCTCATGAGGGGCAGGGCATAGTTGTGACAGTTTGGCCTCTTTTGCTGCTGCTCTTCCGAGTTGCCGCTGTGAAGGGTGGATCATTTCCTCTTTTTTTTTCAACCTTTTTTCCACAGTAGAATGTGCATACTAACTTGGCCAAATAGCCATACCGTTTTTAATTTTAAATACTACAAATAATCAGGGAAGATGTATTTGTAGCTGTATATAGAGCAGTTTGTACACTACTTAAATGTAAGGACTCTGTATAGTAGCTGTGAATATAACTAGTTTCGAAAAAGAGAGAATGATATACTGTATATTCTTTGTAGTATTAGACTTAGAAAGTACTTAGCACTTATGGTTACTGGTGAAATATGTAGCAGAATTATTCTTTCCATAAAATGTAATGCTTCAAAGAAACTACACTACATTTTACTACAAATTTATTAATTTACAAATTCTCATGAGATTAAGTACAATGTATACCAGTAGTAACCAGCATCATGGAATGGATACTACAAAATAATACTGACGCATATATTTTCACTCTTGGAATGGGTTACGTCGTGCATCTAGCACCAATATCAATAAGGTAGTCATAAATAAATGCAATTTAATCTACTGTAAAAAAAAGTAATTCTGTTAATCTTTTATATTTAAAGTAGATTTCATTTAATAGCTCAATGTAGTTTTCAAGTTTAAAGAGCTACATTAGCAACATTAAATGAAGTCTATTTATACATAAAGTAAACTTCAAAACGCTTAAGTAAAAATCCGCTATACAATGAGGTTCACTTGGATGCATCTACACTTAAGAATTAACTAGACATGGAAGCTTGCTTGGCTACATCCTCCAAGACTTCTAGTACAACTTGCGGGAAATGATGACGCATCATGAATGGAGATATGAGTATTTGAGAAAACTCATTCGAGTCGGCCCAACGATATTCCCATTGTCCATTACTACCATCACTGTGAGAAAAGACAAAGTGATCACTACAAATTTTAATGACAAACCGAAGTACAGCTTGCTTATATCAAGAAAAAGCAATTAATGTGTTTAAAATCCGTTTCAATATCTGACTTGCAGAGGGTATCTGAGTGGGGCACCCAATATTTAGTTAAAGTTAATGCCTCCAAGTCACTGTTTCTGGCAGGCTCTTTATCTTCTTCTCCACCTAATAGCCCAAATATCTTCGAAACTAAAGAAATTTGCCCTCTTAATTCTGTCAAATTTTTGGAATCCAGATAGCCCCTAGCTCGTCTTGGTGGAGTCACATAATCCAAATTTTTAAATTTTCATCCAAAAAATTGTGTGGGTGTATGTTTATAACAAAAATTATTACCTGTCTTCTTCTGAAACAGTGGGTATGCAATACAACACTCTGCCAGGCAAGAATAACGGCACTTCAGTGTGCCTGGGTACTTGCGAATGACGAGTTTCTTCCGGAGAAAAGGAAACCTGTACATCATTTATAGACTCCTGAAAAAAAGTAACACTATAATAAGTTTGCAACAACAATTCATACAAATACACAAATTTTTTCAAAAGAGTTTAACAATAAATCTTTGCAGACGTATATATTAAAAGTTGATGATATGTGAATTATGCATCTTTAAATTATAAATATAGGGAATTACTATAGGTAATTGCTAATAAAACGAGTATGCTACATATAACCTAGATAAGAGTACAATATTTCTATTGTAACTGGTCTTTAAGAGTAAATATATTTTTATTGCCAAGTGTTTTGCACGGATCTAGAAAGAACATACCAAATGTGAAAATACAGTATTTGTAGTAATGAATTACACAACATATTTTGATTTAACTAAATGTTAGATATAAACTTTGGTAATATTATTTAATAACATTATATATGAGCAAAGTAAGTCTTGCGCACATGTTCTAAATGGACTACTTTTTTTTCACAGATACCCAGAGTAACATCAAATGTTTTATTGAGCATTGTATTACATAATAGTTGACTACTTCCATGTCGAGCAGTAATATGATACTTGGTAAGACTTAATATGACACTAAGTGCCATAAGATATTCAATAAAAGCTGTAATTACTGGATCAATCATGAATAGGGGCAAAACAAAGATATTACAGGTCCAAAGAATGCTAATAATCAGATAGCTGATTAGGTCAGTACATATACACTACAGTTGTACTTACTCATATCAGCATCTGGAGTAATAGTGGAATTTGTTCAAAATATACAAGTCAAGGAGATTATGCAATAAAAAAAGGTTACAAAATATGAGAAAGAAATAATAGCTACTACATGGAGAAAACTTACTGTCTACTTAAAATATCATTACTATATGAATAATCACCTGCTCGTCATGAAATCCAAACACAGGATTAAACTTTGGAAGCAAGAAGAAGTTTTGTAAAAATGCATTAAATTTGTATTCTGATTAGGAACTATTCATTACAGTATGTAATTCTTTCATTAAAAGTCATTAATATTCTGCAACAACGGAAAATTAACTTACGTAAGTATAAGTGCCAGAAGAATTCTCAAGCAAAGGATGGTCTTGAGAAGGGGACTCAACAGCATTTGCTGAGTTTAATGATGAGGATGAAATCCCAAACAGCATGTACCAGCAACCCTGAGCTAATACACGATACTGACGACGACGAAAAAAATAAATAAATAAATAAACTACAATATCCAAATGTGGCAATGAGATTTGAAAAACATACAAATTTTTCTGAATTTCCGTGCACCCCCATCAAGAGTACCTTTTTAGATGGGGTATGCCTGCCTACTATAAATAGGCTAAGGAGAACTCAGAGAAATAGTACATAATAATACACAATTGATCATGGTATGACGAGGCAACACCATGCCACATGAAAGGGCATGGGTATACCTGAGGCACCCGTGCTTTGTACTGGAAACTGCTGAAGCAGTGCATATGTTCCTGTTCACTCTTCATAGCACGACTGAGCAAGTAATTAACTATGATCTGATGTGCATTAACTATAACTGACTCTGGAATGGAATAAAATATGCATGAAAAATATTATTATAGTATTGTAATTTTTTCTTTGCAGCTTTTCAGCATCTATAAGTGATATTTACATAGAGGACACCCAATTAGGCTCATTCCAATCTTTTCCATGTTCAAGACTAGTCAAACTCGGTACCACCAGGGGAATTCCATGTAAAATTCTTCCACATCATGGCATGTCATGCTTTTCTGATCAATAATTGATCTCTATGAAGGATAATGTTTTACAAGTTCAGTTTAACGAATTCAGCTAAGCAATGTTATTAGGAAATTAATCTGCTCCTCTTGTTTGAAAACTCCCCTAACCAGTTTGTGTACTGAAACTGAAAAAGTTAAGAATTAAGCTGCCCGATATCTTTTTACTTGTACTTCATATGAATGAGGACCAAGAACATTAGCTCAAGTCCAAATTTTTTTCTAGAGATATTCCAGGAAAAAAAACGAGCGAAGGAAGAAACAGTTGCTTTTATCCTTATTGTTCTGTACCGAAGCTTAATGAATATGTGGCGAACTTAGGTTTGTGCATTCTGCACACTAACATATACTGATATCGTGAAACAAAGAACATATATGACATCCTACAAATCTAAGATAAGGAACGTAATCCACAATATACCTCATTTGTTTCATCATGTCAAAGTAGTGTTCAATTTCATACTTTTGGTTGTAATAAAGATAGTTATCATGCAAGTACACACAAAGAGTCTGGGTAATATACTGTATATGAGAAGAGAGAAAGAGAAAAAAAAGGAGTACTACAGGATGTCATACCTTTGGTTGTCGGCAGGTATCTAGGACGCATACGATTTTATGACGGAGATCATGGATGGAGTTCATGGAGAGTCTGGGTACCAAATCGTCTCCTACAATTACAGACATTACGAAGCTCTGAAAAATAAATTTTTATACTATCCTCAAGTACACAGCTGTGCAACATTAATTACTTTCATAGAAATACCTTCTTAATCCACTTGCAACATTATAATATAGTGAATTCTTCACAGCCAATGCCATTTGCAAGGCTAAAAAAAAATACTGCAAGGTTTGTAGAAATTATTGTTTTTCCCATTTTCGGCTGCAAACATTGTAATATGTATTCCAGAACATAATGGGTTAATAAAAGGCACCCATAACAATGAGACAATTTCCGTAGTTTTCAGTAAAAGACCGTAAAAAACTCAGAGATTCACAATTTAAAAGAATTTAAAACAAGCAAATAGTAGTAAATTATACCTATAATTATCAGAGAAGTGGAGTATTGTGAGAAATAGAAATGAACAAAAACTAGATAACTTCAAATACCAGTGCTGCATATCCTTTAATAAATATTAAACAAGCTACTATTTAGGTACATAGTTCAGATGAAGACATTAAAATAACACAATGATTGTGTAATAAAATTTATATCTTCTAGTTAGTGGACTTGATCAAGAGAAATGTTATATACAGTACTTTATATTGAAAAATTTGCCTGAACATTTGGTTATATACTACTCAATGCATACTCATATCACTTGCAAACTATAATTTTAGTCAAAGAGTATATACTAAAAGAAATCTTCCTAGAATATTTACTAAAAGTGCCTTCTAATTATACCTTTGTGGCCAAAGCAAATTCCCTGGAGCACAAACCACCAGGGGGTGAAAAAGCAAAACACTTCAAATTAGGATACATAGGTCTCATCATAGCAGCTAAAACAACAGCAGTGCCTGCACCCAAGCTGTGCCCTGAGAAAATAAACACAATAAATAAAAGATAAATAAAACAGAATAAAGAAGTATAGAAAAATATTTAAAATCAGTGAGAAGGAGCAATACAATCAAAGAAGCAATATTTGATTGAAACCTTCCGGGAAAAAAAAAACCTTTTCTTTAAAAATCTACCTCATATTAAAAAAAAATTCCAAGAGGCCTCAAAAATAGGGCAGAAACACACTTCAAAGGATCAGAAACAATTACAGTCTACCATAATATTAATCCCAAAATAACAGAAAAGGGAAGAGGATACCATACATAGTGATACCCTGAAGCATTAAGTACTCATGATTATCAGATTATAATATGAGCCACAAACAACGTATTCGTATTATTTCCTTAAGAAGTCTCCACTTTGACAAGAGTGACTACAGTATTGCTATCAATACAAGATCCTCTTTCATATTGGCAACTGTTTACTCCATTGCACATTATATCCTGCTATGGACAAGTAGTAAGTTGGTGAGCCAATCTGTAAGAGCCAAGGCAGAGGATATACCATAAACCAAACTAAAATTACATTGGGAAGATAATAATACAGTATTTTACCATTCAACATCGTTTTTCAGTCTGCTAAAATTTTAAAGATCACCAGAGTCCCCTTTGTGTATATGTGCTTTTTCTGTTTCAATATTCCATCATTTCCGTTTTTACGTTAATGCTGAGAGCATGTGGATAGTCTTTTTTGATATATCTCAATACAGATAAATTCTCATTCCTTGAGGTAAGTTTTATTAACTTCGTTCAGGAAGTCACATACATCATATCTCCTAATTATAATCCTATGTTGTATCTTCTACAAAGCAATAATTTTGAATTTACATTCTCTGCTCTCCATTTTATATCCACATACATATTCAAGTTGAACCACCAAGTATTATTAAAAATAATTTAGGAATTTCAAAATACTGGAACCTGGGGAATTAAGGCTGGATGCCCTTCATAATGTCTCATGGTGGGATCGAACTTATGAATGTCCGGATCATCACTTCCCAATTTGTGTGCCCTACCACTGCAATACTACAGCTTACAATTATGTCAGAGCCATAATGGAATCCTCTTTCTCCTCAGGTTACCTGAGGAACTGGCCCGAGAATGTGCCATGGACTTAGCCATAATTCGTAGTGTGGAAGAGGTTTCATATAACAATGTGTTTATGAGATTGCCAATACAAAAGGGAGATGTAGGGGATGTCTAAACTCATACCTATCAAGGTGAAAGTAATACTAATAAATACACATTATCAAGCTACATGGGTAGTTTTACAAACAGACAATTTGCAGTCAGAGTAAGAAAAATAAGAAATTATTAAGTCTCGACTCCATTTAGCATCTCCACAAACATAATTTTTATATTTGCAACTGCTTGCTGATATTTTCAAGTATAATAAAAATCAGTTGGACAAATGCTTTGTTACTCAATATTTTTAAACCAATCTTCATTCCCTGCTAAAATGAACTTTGATATAATTAAAGTTACACTTGTGCTGTAAGTCACCGGGAATGTGGCATGCCATAACCCAAGAGAGTAAAATAAATTATTTTATACAATAACTATAAAAGCAAACAGGACAAAGATAATAATAATATGGTAAAATCATGGTTACTTACCTAACCCATTGTCGTAATTAGTTGTCACGAAATTATTTCTACAGTGGGGGTGTGAGAGTAACAATTTACCAAATTTTTTTAGGTCATGCATATGCAAAAGGCAAAAACTGCTAAACAGCAGCATACAGAAAACAAAAGTAATTTACCAGTGATAATTAGACCATAACCATTACGAGATAAGAGTGCCTCAGTGAGAGCTCTTGTTTCTTCTAATCTGCGAAGAACAAACTTTGCAGCTTGCACCATACCTTTATGAGCTAAACAACCTTCAGGTAAGCCTTCACATTCAACCTGAAATTAGCATGAGGAAAAGGGCATGAAAACAAGGTGCGTCTACCTACTAAGTGTGCAAAACCTTCATAGTTCTCCCATCAAATCAGGGTTTGCTATCATGCACATCAGTACTCTAAACAGCTAACCTCTAAATAACACAATTTCACAATAAAATTATGTTACAATAATTTACAAAACCTCTCATTCAATAATATTATTATATACAAATTAGTAGGAGAATGAATTCAATATGAATAATAACTGACAACACTTATTCTAAAAATTGCTTCACAAGCTAATACCAGTAAGAATAAATTTTTGTGTTCAGATGAATAGAAAAAATTAGAATCTACATGAACAAACTACTGCTGGCTTAAGGTAAAATATTAATTTATATACCCACGTCTACTGAACATGCCATTATAAATGCCTGTTGGCTTGCAAATGCCTCTTAGAAGGTATCCAGTTTCACATTTTATCTCTTACATGAAATGCAAACCAATCAATATACTCATGTGCATGACTACTAAGGCCGTAATCCTCTTATAAGGGGGCGGCAGAGTGAAAACACACAGCCTTTCCCTCACATCCTGGTTCCTTGGTGATAATGAGTTGCTGCAAATTCCCCCCACCCTAATATACTGCTTGGGTCATTTCCAGTGGAAGAATGACAAAGGTGATCTCCTGCAGGGCCCTAACGGCGGTACCTAATTCACACCCTCACTGCTTTACCGCATGTTGTCTCCCCCCGATACACCCAACCAATATACAGCACTAAGCTGGTGCAAAAATGACACTTAGGGCAGCATCAACTATTCACAATATCCTTCCACTCACCTCTAGCTCTCTATAGATATGGTTATATAAAATGTTTAAATGTAAGGTGTACTTAAAAGGCCTTATATAATATGGAAGTGGAAGCCTCAATGTATGTTTGTACAGAATTAATAACCATGAGCAACAATGCACCATTTACAAAGGCATATTTTCTACACAGCAAATTACAGGGGGTCTCAGTTTATGATGTCCTTGACATACAATGTTTCATTAGGATGCAGCTCCCGTAAATTATTAGTAACTAATTTTTCTACCTACATGGTCTGCATTGTAAATACGAACTTCATGTGCTGAACAAGTTTGGTGAGCGTGGTGAAAGACTACATCATCACGCAACATTGTTGTGTACCTATATATTAAGTTACTTTATTTATTTATTTGGTTATGTGAAAGACCTAGTTTGAATTTATTTACAAAATTACCAAATACATAGTCGTAAATACGCTTCATGTGGAACAGCTTGTTGAGTGTGGTGGACAAAAACGTCGCCATGCGGTACTGTTGTGTATGTATATATCAAGTTAATGGTTTTATTTATTTATTTGTTTAAGTATTTGGTTATGTGAAGGACCTAGTGTAAATTTATTTACAAAACTACCAAACACATAGTCATAAATATGATCTTCATGCAGAACAGTTTGTTGAGCGCGATGGACGAAAAAGTCGTCACGCAGCGTTGCTGTATACATATATATAATATTAATGGTTTACTTATTTGTTTATGCATTTGGTTATGTGAAGGACCTAGTTTGAATTTTTAGCAAAATCATCAAATATATTGTTGTATATACGATCTTCATGCAGAACAGATTATTAGGTGTGGCGAAAAAATATGTCCTGGCACGGTATTAAACTGAGGAAGAAGCGTCGCTCAGTTTCCGCTCGTATGCCATGTTGTTTTTGTCCTCATTCGCTGGGGTTATGCCGTTCGACCGTAGCAAAAATGGAAAGGTTATTAGTGCTTTGGCTGGATGACCAGCATCAACGGGGTATCCCAGTGAGTCTCATCTACATTTCCAAAGCACTTCTATATTTAATTCGTAGAGGACATGGATGAAGAGAACTTGATAGCACGCCCAAACCATGCTATCACAAACCATGATGGAAATTCTTGTAAATGAAAATAGCCAATTCCAGCAAACCACCTGTTTTAGACTTTGGTATTTAATGTAGTTGACGAGTATAAATGCAAATATTGGGAACGTTCCCCTTAAGTTAAAGAGGGGAGCTGATAATGTAACAGAGCTGCTGGAATCTCATGGAGAGGAGATATCTGCTGAGAACCTCATACAACTGCAGAAACAGATGATTGAAGAGGAGCAAGAAATGCTAATCCCAGAGCCCAAGAGTACAGGAGTAAAGGTAAGCAATACTGTACTATATACTTATTAAGGTGTGTTCCCACTTTCGCTGAAAATCGGGTTATGTCACGTTTCAGAAACGGAGCATTGATGTAAGTCGAGGACCCCCTATATATATACTCTAATTTCATATACTTAATACATACACTACATAGTACAAGCAAATTCACTACATACACAATGCTGATATAAATTACATATAAAAAGTAATTAAACCAGTATATATTCACATAACCAGCAATCAGTGAAGTAATCACCAGATTGATTATCTGCTTTTTCTCATATGTGGAGAGCTTGCTGAATTTTTAAGCACAAACCCATGTTATCACACATAAATGTAAATAATACTAATATATTGTACTGTACAACAAACACCACTGTATCACTCTTAATACAGAAAATTTATATGCAAGCATATGTAAAAAAGATGAATGCATCTTGATCTCATAAGAAGGAAAGTAAAGTTTCTAAGTGATCTGTCCAACCTTAATAATTACCTGGGTGCATTGAGCATTGAGATCAGTAATTGCATCCTGGAGGGATAGGGTTCCCCTTATTGCAACAACAACATGTTTTGTTTCATCATCAATAGCAACAAAAAAAGGGACCTGCAAAAAATAAACAGCTACAGTAGAACCTTTCAGGAAAAAAAAAAAAAAGATGTAATATGCCAAACTAATCTAGTTATTACGTTTATACATACTAAGACTTAAAAGAAGTTTGAAGTTCAAAAGAATTTTCACATCAACATTACAATTTGATATCAGTCAAGGGAAATGTTCACTCACTTTTCTCTCCAACAACAACCATTATTCTTTCTACAACCAATATGTGATACAAACTCAAGCTATGCTCTAGCACACCTGTAGGAACACATGCCTCCTGTTTATTAAGGTTTTTAAAGCATGTTCTAATTTATTACTTGCCTCTGTAAATTTTAAAAAAAATCGCTTTAATTCTTTCATACATTTTTGGATAAAGTACAAACACTCCCTAGCTTACGAACGAGTTTGGTTCCAGAAGTCCATTTGTAAGAAGAATGGTTCGTAAGATGAGTTTAGGTAAAAACAAGTATTGTACAGTACATACATATGCAGTGCTAAATAGTACTTAGGTTAAAGACAATTAAGTACTACATAACATATATAGTACACAGTATTTAGAACTTAAGTGCAGTAATAATAATGTAATAGTACATTACAGTAATACATATATTAATACATGGGTAGATAATGAGTGTTTTTGTTCGTATATGTGAATGTTCGTAAGTAGGGGAGCGTCTGCATTCATATATTTAAATAAAAAATTCATATATATACGCATTTGAACTATGACAGATAGTATACGAACAAATTATGAAAACTCTTATATTAAACCTATCAAGTTCACACCACCTTGACCTAAAAATATCTCTAATATAATGGGTGAAGCTGGGAACATCTGAGTAACATTTTCTATGCTAGATAACACTACTCTGCCCAAAACTTAAGGGAAGAACAGCAATTACAACCAAGGATACAAACAACTGTTGTGTTAAGAAAGCTTACAAATATATATGTTTTTACAGTACGGTTTCCTATATAAATGGAATAACAGAGTTTTTCCTAAAAGCGTGATAAGAAGTATAGATATTTTAATACTTATAAATGCCCAGGGGGTAACTGGCAATGGGTAAGATCAGCTTAATGAGAAAGATATTGGAAAGGAGGAGAAAACGGGATGTAGCAGAATCAGAAAAACGCTAACTGAAAAGGACACTTGCATAAAGCTAAAGAAAAGAAAAAAATTATGGTTCATCTTGAATTTTCCCACACTTATCCTGTGTTCATCACCAAACACCATGCTCCGTTCTGATACGGTATGTCCAATGACATCCTTATCTCTCACAATTCCATCAAAGCTCTCATTTCTCAATCAGACCCCTACTCTTTACCCAATCCCACTCATTACTCTTTTCCTTTGTGAAACTTATCATTGGCTTTTCTGCTTGCATGCTATTTTCTTTTTCTCGTCATTTTCCAGCTTCTCTTCCAGATAACCTTTTGCCTGCAACATACACCAATAAATCAAACAAGCTCAGTTTTCATTTTCCATTCATCAAACATTATTTCAAGAGAGAGGAGTCAATTTTGGTCATTAGTTCAGCAACACTATATCAAACTAAATTTCTTACTGCTATGAATTCTGTAGACAAACTCTGTTCACCAACTTTATCACCTTAATTAAACAAAACACTATGATTGTAATAACAATGAACTCTGTTAATGGGAATCGTTGTACTTATTATAAAAAAAAAAAAAAACATGGAAAGGCAAACAATGTTGCCTGCCCTACAAGGAAAATGGTTGAAGCTGGGAAAACCTGTTACACTCTCTATGATGGATAACACTACTCGGCCCAATACTCAAGTGAAGAATAGCAAATACAAGCAAAGAGTATAATCAGACTGGTAGGTAAGGGAGAGGGTAAATTATCCCAATCGCCAATACTGAAAAAATTACGGAATAAGAAATTAATAATTGCCATGTGAAACAATGGACAAAAAAGCAGGCAACTACATATGACCATGATAAGTTACTCTTGGTGAAAACTGGATCTCTCACAGACTACAGGCAGCAAGTAATCCAATCCAAGAGAATGCTTTGCTAAATCGATGCCCTTACATCCTACCTTAACATCTCCTCTAAATATACATTGAAGGATTTCCATTTCTTAACCACGATAATTGGAGAAAATAATCATATGCATGGGTTTCCAATATCTTATGTTTCCCATTGAAAAGATCCCTTCTAAATTGAAGGTTTTATTCCAATGCCATAAGTAACTTGCTACCACTATATAATTAATACAAGTGTTTTATAAATAAATTAAAAAAAAAAAAAATGCGATGCCACTAGACAGTGTTGTCATACAGATTTTGTTCAGGGCTATCTGACGGATATTTTCACAACAGAAGAAGAGTTGCATTGTGCCACCTTATATTTCGTATGCGCACTTCCTGATATATCTTTTGAGTAAGATGAAAATCTTCACTGCCTCAGGATATTAGTCATACTATAACCTTGTATATTGCTAAACACTAGAGTTAATTATAGTAATCATTAGAAGAACAATTTAGTTATTTAAAAAATATATAATAATCAATATTTTTTCAAAGCATTGTAGAACAGCCAACCCACACTTCTTAAGTTCTCTATTTGTAACACTCGAGGGGATGAAAAGACACATAGAAAAAGAAAATTTCGATAGGAGAAAAAAGTATACACTGACTACCTGCACACATCAACACCCATCTTTCTTCTCCATATTCCCATCTTAGAAATAAGGCAGGAAAAATAAAGTGAGGATCGTTCGCTAATGTAGCAACAGACAAGGGAGGACAACGTAGTTTTCTAAAATCTAGAGTTTGGGTTTCAATTCCCAATGCCAGTGAAACTCATAAAATGGGTTCCCACTGTAATTATACAGTTAGAAGTCTGTTCCCTTATAAAAGAGAAACTAGATCCGAGGAAAGGCAGAGCCACTTCCCGAGAGAAACTCTTTGAAAAGTCGCATGGAGGTTCAGAAAAATAAGTATTTTGTCCCTTAAAGTGCCTTCACTAAGTATTGAGATTATAATAATATACTTAATATTTTTTAACTGTTAAGTTTCCAATATACAGTATTAGAATTTATGCTAACAAACTTCTCATATTTTTCTCTAGTGTAGGAACACAGTAAATAGAATAAACACTGACTAAAAATCTCGTATATGATGCTACTTACTCCATTTTGCAAAAGAAAGCAATATAAAAAATACAGTACCTCATATATCTTATTGTGGAAAGTAATATAAGTTATGTTGTCTTCTGAGAGCCCTGTTATGGTCTTCAAGGCAGCAGTATGACAGAGACAGCAATTGTCTTGTAACACATAGGAAGGGGGTGATCTATTTGAGAAAAACTTTCACATAATATTTTGTTGTTAAAAAAGGGATAATCTGAGTTGTTCAAAATAAAATTACAGCTTTATCTTTCTATCAATACAAAATCTGAAAAAACACATTCAGTGTTTCAAAGTTTAGACATCTTGGTTAAAATGTCTAAAAGTTAGCACCAGAAAGTTTGTAACATTTAAATGTCATTAGAAGTAGCACTATATGCATCAACAAATTGTACTAATACCTGTACATGCAAGTCTTCAATTCATTATACATCTTTCTACACATACTGATTACCTAAAGCAGGCACAGCAATGAAGATATTTCCACAGATAACAGGAAGCTCGGCAAAATCTCCCATACATGAACCAGGGCCATCCATACGATGCCATGGCAAACTTCATGAAATGATATGCACTGCCAATCTTCATCCATTCTGGTCTAGGGACCAGCTGTTGAGGCAAATCACCTTCACTCTCCAAAGCCCCTAAAATTATCGCAACATATCACATGCATGATAATAGGGAAGGGAGAGGCTAAATAATACATTGCTTGTGGAAGAAAATAAGTTATTGTTTCGTTTATCAAATAGAAGCTATTAGAGCAGAAAAATATAGTGAATTCCTGTAGACACATCCTATAACTGAGAATAAAGCTCTTTTCAGAAATGAACACCGATAATTAAATGTAGAGAGCACACTCTTAGGCAATATTCGGCTTGTTAGTACAAGTTGCTTTGCAAAATATCAATAATAGCATTTTCCATTTCAGAGTATATATATATATATATATATATATATATATATATATATATATATATATATATATATATATATATATATATATATATATATATATATATATATATATATATATATATATATATATATATATATATATATAATGTGTGTGTGTGTGTGTAAAGTTGTCCCCAGTGAAAACTGACCTAATTATACTCACATCTAAAAAAAGTGCACATACAGTATACCTGTTGCCTAAAATTAATGTCATACAAGTATAAGCCAGTTTTAAAATACCATCAATGCATTCATTAGATAAATGTTTGCAAATATAAATACTGACTTCTCCAAAGTGTATCTGCACTCTTTAACAAGGGACTTACCAATACTTGCAGTTGATGAACGACTAAGAGGTAAATGAAGATTGGTTTTCCTTATGCTTTCTTCCGTTTTTTCTTCTTGTTTTCTCTTAAGCCTTAGCAGTACCAAGGCTGCAGCAACATCTGATGCTACAAGATCAATATCTTCAAACAAGGAAGCAAATACATCTGCAAGGCAAAACATATTCATATGAATTCGGTAAAAGAGAAAAAAAAATGTCTCTAATTAGCAAAATAAGTACTATTACCAAGATATATAACTTTACAAGCATACTATACTTGCCATTTCATTTAGGCTACTTCAAAGGTGTTAGGTCAGAGACTGATGCTTCTAATAAGGGATGGATTTAGACTGGGTAAGCTGAGCGTATGCACAGGCTCAGACCAGTTACACATTAAACTAGTTTCCGTTTAACTAACATCAGCAGAGCCATACACAAACCATTAGTGGGCAAAGGGGATGATACTGTTGCATTTTCGTATTTTTTTTTTTTTTATGATCGTGACACCAGGACGGGCTAAAAAAAAAATTAATAAATCTACCCTCATCAAGCCAGGGCACGAAAAAAACAAAAAGAGAAACAGAGATGGGGAGTGTTGAGACTTGTCAGATGTGAAGGGGATAATAAGACATGTGTAACGAATATCCAAGATATTTGGTGTTGATGTAGGCACAGAAAGAGAACCGTAACTGAAGGAAAAATTTACACATCTAGCAAATATACGCTACTAAGAACTTCAACTGAGTGACAGCAACATTTTGTTCAATTACAAACCAGTTAAAGGTTGCATACCATACATCATATGCACTATCTAAGGTGTTCTACCAGCATTAGAACTATGATATATATTCTTTACCTTAACATTAAACATTTACACAAATTATATTCTTTGAATAACTGACACAGGATTCAGCAACCGTACATTCAAAACTTCATAATCTTTAATGCTAAAATAACAACATACCTGCAACATTTTTGAAGGCTTCCGAACTATTTTCATCTCTGAATGTACTGAGGCAACAAATTAGACGACAGCGCTTTTCCCAAAGTTTGATATATTGTGCTCTGAAAAGTGTACAAACTTTGAAAACACATCATATACCCAAAACAAATTAGTATACTTAACATAACACTATCAACTTTAAGCCAATGATTAGAAAGAGGAAATTTCAAAGAAACTAAAATTAACTCCAAAGGTTGCTGCAGTATAAATTATAAGTATTATAGAGGGTTCTAATGTGACTAAATAATTAGGCAATTACATTACAGTTTTGCTTATATTTCTTATACCGAATTAATATATAAGCGGCAACCATATGAAGATGTCCTTATGCTAGCCACAATTTTATACATAACTCTGATGAACAGTTTTTAATATGCACACAAGAACTGCAAATATATTTCAATTACACCATTATTACATGTATATCAATCACCTGCATAAATGATCACATTTAAACAATGCAAATAATACAAGCCTACCCTAAAGGGGTGCTCTCAATCAAGTAGCTACTGTCAAAGTCATCAGATCCTTGCCTGTTGGGCCTCTTCATAGGGTCAAAGAGCAACAAAATCCCAAAGATGATAAAACCTATTGCCACCCAAGTGTAGATCACCAAAGCTGTAAAACGTATACAGGTATGCTCAAATAAATGCCGAAAAAGATGTCATGACTGATATGACAAGCAATAAAAAAAAGCTTTAAAATACTGTTTTGTGAATAAAAACTACAGTAGCCATATATATATATATATATATATATATATATATATATATATATATATATATATATATATATATATATATATATATATATATATATATATATATATATATATATATATATATATATATATATAATGTCTGTGTGTGTATCTTGAAATATTCCCACATAAGGAGTCTCTCTGAAGAGCATTAATGGTACGCACTTCAAAAATACAGTATTATAACATATATCAGCATAACATAATATCTTAATTCCACTGATGAAATCTTTACAAGTGACTAAACATATTCCACATACATCATAATCAGTATCATGCCTTATGTAACTTCACAAAATCCTATCAACTATACATTTTTATGACATTAAAGTACAAAGCTTGCAGCATAACTAAAGGTTATGACATTCTTGAAATTACCAGTTTAATATCAGACAAGTCTCTCAAGTTACACAGTATGAAGGTGATAGTCTAAGTTTACTTTGTTTTTTGTTCTACACACACGGGATAAACAGCCTGCGGTGTTGCATGATTATTACGGAACTAATGAAAACTTATCATAAGTTTGTATGGTTGTACAGTAATGTAACACAAGTATCTTAGGAGTTAATCCTACAATTCACTAATCTTTAAATATATCATAATATGGTAAGACACTCCAAAGCTGTTCAACCCATCATCAATATCATACCATTCTTCACCAAATATATAATTTTGAGCATATTTGGATTTATATACAGTATATATACACCACCTGTATCACTCAAAGATCTTATGCCAAAGGTATTTAGATTAAGTTTATGCAACAAGTAATACCTCAGCAAAATGGAAGCACTGAAAGCATACCCTTCATAAGCAGAGGAAGAGGAGTCTCATCTTTACAATCTATATCTTCAGAGACAATCCAAACTGAGCCCATAACATTCCAAGCCAACTCTGGAATTCCTAACATTACTCTGAAAAATACAGCAAGTTTATCTTAAAACAGAAACATACAGAACATGTAGGTACATGACCCATATTTCATGAAATAGAATTATTCAGTACATTTATATAGTTTGATGATATACAATTCAAAATAATTGAATTGTCTCTAACAGCCAATAATCTATCACAAATATCACAGGAATGATAGTGTTTTGATGAGATCATCATGAGTAAAACTGCAGTATATATGTTAATGAAAATATTTCCTTTGCAGGTCAAACCATTTTACCAAAATATATAAGCTGATTCTGACTTTTCATTGAATATATAAAAAATGCAATTACTGAATATTCATGGGAAATAGATGGCATCAGGATAAGTCCTGAATAATATGATGAATTACAGAGAATTAGTAAAAAAATGTATCAAACCATTTGGTAATCTCAAAACCGTCTTATATAGTGTATAGAATAGAAAAAATATGAAATGCAAAATGCAAGGCATACCAATAATAGAGGTCTACAAAAGCACTGACGAGCTTACATATTCACAAGAATGCAGTGACTACCTCGCTAAAAAAAAACCTCTTACCTAGTAGCAATAAGGTTAGCCACATGCTTTCTAGGGCATATGTTCATCACAGTTCCCCGACTGCTATGGAACACTAAGAGCAAGGTGACGATCAACGTAACACCTAGTATTACTATTCCACCAATCAGAAAAAGCCGTAGAAGATGACTGCCACTGCAACTGCTTGTATCGGCTTCATGGTGAGCAAATAAGGTAAGGAGTAATCCAAGCCTAATGAATAGAATTATTATCTAGTATCTGCACTAAGGAAAAGATATACACATTTCAATGTTCTGCTTCCTCTGGAGAGACAGTATTTACTTGGCCAAATATTCATATTGCAAGAGAATAATTATGATGAATAAAAAGAAGTATTTTAAAGATTAGACATGACAAGTGTCCTTTATAATCAATACATTATGTTATTATAATTTGAAAAATATCTTATCAACACATAAATTTTACATCTCACAGAGTGAAAAAAAGAAATTAGCATACGTACCACCCTGCTCGTACAAAAACCTCTATAATGCCTGGGATGACAAAGTCATCACTCCCAATTCGCCAACGTCTTTGGAAGACCACCAGTGCAGGCATCTTTCCTCAATAATGCACACATGTGTCACTGGCATAAAGAATTAAAAGACAATAATTATATCCTAATATGCAACTGTCTTATGAACATACAAAATTAATATCTATATGGACTTAAAATATAAAACTGGTAATATTATGTACGCCTACAAGTAGCTAGGGAAGAAATATATCTGCGGAGATAAAAATGGCTGAGAGAATAATTGGAACAGGAATAGATTTCTAACAAAATAAAAAAAACAGGGTAATTCTAGAGATAAATCCCTGAGAGAAAAGGTGAAAATTAATTACAAACTTAGCAAAATCAAGGAGTTTCTATGCTACACAATTTCTAGATTAAAAAAATCATGGGATGGCTAATACAAAATACAAAATGGCTGAGGGTAAAGAATTTTGAACAATTTATGGATATTTTGTATTTATTTGGCTAGCGAGAATTACAAGATGAGCTCCTTACTCCATTGCCATCAGCTGTCTCCCCATTTCATCACAAATGATGACACAGAAGAATGGAAAACATGAATATAATCTCTCCTGACACAGGATGCTATAATTAAAATAGTAATAATACAAATAATAATAAGAATATTAATAATGATAGTAATAAAAATAATAATAATGATAATAATAATAATTATTATTAAAATAAAAAATAATATTATTAATAATACTAATACTAATAATAATTTATTTTCTCAACTTTCAACCACTAAACAAGTACTAAAATAACAACTTTCATAAATTCGAGCACATAAAATAGGGAAGAAAGAACGGTGGTAGCCTGGTAGTATCAATATTTCTACCTCTCAAACATATGTCACCATGTAAGCCTAAAAAAAAATCCTTGATACCTTAAAAAAAAACTAATTTCACAGCTATCAGTATTCCAGGCTATAAGAGGTATTATGCAGTTGACAATAAGGCGGAGCAAAAGGATTAAGTCATATGTTGGGAGTCTACATTATAAAATATCACTATAGTATGCCAGGAGAACCTTAGTGAAGGCCCAGGTGCAGACTATGAACAACTAGTAATCTTTTGCTTAAGCAACAATTGCATGTTGGGTTATTACAAAAAGTACAGATCATATCTTAGGAAAGGCTGGGTATACAGTATTGCAAACCAATCCTTACCCTAAATCCACGAAACATATCAAAGTCAACACTCCTTTCAATGTGAACAGCCACAAAAATCTGTCTTCTCTTATGTTCATAATCAGTTAAGTCTTGGTTTTAAATATGAAGAGTCCTGTCGAAAGCATATGTAACCAAGCACAACCAAAAACGAGTTAAGATTGACTTAAGAAGCATTTACCAATATCAGATCTGAGACTGATATTTGAGGAAGCCTGAGCATTAAGGAAACAAAATAAAAAGATAGTAAGATAGAGGTAATGTCAAGCCAGGTAACAAAGGCTTAAATCCAACAAAAGTAATTACTGGTAAACAGTGTAACATACTATAACATACTAGATAAGACCAAGCAACACTAAAAATGAGGACATATCAACAAAACTTTTACAAGTAAGTCACTATTACCAAATAGATTCATTTCACTCCAGATCTGGTGCGCTATATTCAGACTATATTTCAATCCCTGTGACAACTGCCAGATGGAGATTTAAAGATAACAATAAGTGGCAAGTAAATTAAGCTGCTTCTCTATCTGCTAATCTTATTATAATGAAATCTTTTATTTGTGTGGTTGACATATATTTCTTATCTTTATGAGTGCACATAAAGATAATATTTGAGCACTGTGAACATATAAGTTAAAGTGAAGGTGTGAACTGTATCAGTTGTGTGTGGTAATAATAGAGTGAGCATTTTCAAAATGGACAGAAATATTAACAAATATTAATGAGAATCTGAATGTACTATATTCGCAGAGGGATAAAAACAAAAGAAAAAAATTTAATAAATTAGAAGAAATAAGATTTAATGAATGAAAAACTAAAGATAATAAACTTAAGACAACTGCAGAATCTCCAAATATACTACAATCTTTTATCTAGACAGCCAATGCATAAACAATCATAACTGGTCCTGGATAACAGAATTAAGTAGAAACAAGATATTAATAGTGAATAAAATGTCACTGATACTTATTATGAAAAAATTCAGTGCTGACAGTGCATTTAACTTATATATGATACATCTATTCTGAATTAAAAGAAAGAAATAATGGAGCGCTTAGAAAGAACTTTGCATCGCAGATTAAGCTCGAGGAGTAACTGCCTTGACTATTGTGAGACTGTAAGATAATTAAGAGGAATTTTTCAGTTTTCTAATGCAATATTTAATTTCTTCGCAACATTCACTAGGATTAAGATGATATTTCTATAAAGTTATATTGCAGATCTTTTGAACACTTTCCAACTGAATACATATAAGAGAAGATAAGTAGGATGCAAAGAGGGATTGCATACAAAGCTGGGCACTAATACTCACACTACATAAACAAAGAGTTCCTTAGAATATAACTTACAACAGTATTCCCATCTACAGACTAATGGTAGGTCTACAATACTACAAGTCTTTGCTTCCATGTCACTGAAAGTTCAACATCACAAAAAATGAAAAAGGGTCAAAGCTACAGACCATAACATAGTTATTAGTATACAATCTGCCTTCTAGGGCATCACCATATGTTAAATTAATCTCACAAATATCTTATTATTCATTTTTTATTATTTACTCACAGCATTCTAGATTTATTATTTTTTTTATTAACAGAATATGCCAGACTTGAATGCTCCTGCTTTGTATTTAAGGGCAGTAGAAGGGAGAGAAGCTATTAGGGCATCCCTATACTAATTCTGCAATTGAAGGAGGAACATCAACACTATTAGAATGAAAATAACACTTATTGCCAATATATGCACAGATAACAATGACAGTTATTCTTTGCAATAACTCAAACAATATCAATGGCCTTAATTCACTTTAAGAGCATAAAAGTTTTTTTGCCCTTAATGCCATATCAAACTGCAGCTCCATCCAGGATATTCATTTCCACATAGTCTAGACTCCACTTCGGTGAAACTCATTATAAAATATTGGTAGTGTACATTTAAATAAAATAAAAGTAGTTTTCCATGTAACAAGAGAATAATTAAAGGCTCACTAGATCAGCAAACTAAAAAATGAGAAAACAGTAAACTTCTACACAAGTCAGTGAGAAAAATTATATTCCAGCATATATACACACACACACACAAACCCTGCACAGATATCTATTTAGATTCGAGTTCTATATGTTTTCCTTAGAGTCCCTTAATATAAAGACTGCCAACTGGAGTTGATAATATAAGATAGGTTTATTCTATAAGTTCAGTCTAACCAGAACCAAGTTTAATATTACTTCTGTGACAAAAATATCCAACTAAAGGGGACCTGCTTAATAATGTTCAATAGCTAAGGGAGATTTGCCTTAATAATATTCCAATAAATGGGCAACAAGATTAGAATACCACACAGCCAGTGGGATTTTGAATGACTTCGTACAGTTCTGCTTAACAGTAAAAGGTTAAGACAATATAATAACTACAATCTTAAATACTGTATAGGAAAATAAATCATGTTCACTAAAAGGCAACAGGTATACTGAACTAACTTTGTGTCATTTCCTTAAATTTGGATGCTAAATCTAACGAATTTTGGATTGCAACACTCTATTACTTTACATTTCTCCTAATTGAAGGGGGCTTCATCCAAGTGAACCTTACAGTAGGTCATATACAAAACAAAACACAAGACCAATTGCAGATCATCTTAATTTTCACATTAATCATATTATAGTCTTTGGTTTCCATTTAAAAGAATTTTGTCCAGAAATGCTAACATTTTACAGAAGATATCAGTACCATTATAAATTACAGTAAATTTACAACAATTTTGTCATTTAGTGGTCAGTAGTATATTTCCATTTGGTTTGTGAGATACACATACCTTCCTCTCAAACAACAGTAATAGAGAGACCTGTAGGAAGCAGGTTTCTTTTAGTTTGGGGAAGAAAAATATACAGATACAGTAAATGTTTATTTTATCTCCATGTTCAACTTAAAAGTTGATAGTAATATGTTCCAGAAAATCTTGAATTCCTTTGAAAGTTTTTGCTATTCAATTCCATCGGACTTGGTTAGTTTTTGAGTAATCCTCTACCACCAATCCCATTAATAATGGTGGACAGTTTTATGGTGAAAATTAACAAAAATGAGTACCAGTAATTTCCGAAGAAAACCAAGATCAGAAATATGTAAAACACATGAAATCCCTAAGGAAAACCATTATTCATACCTGGTGGCTTTGACCCCAAGATCCCCTTAACAAAGCTAACCCAATCTAATTAACGAAATTTTTCCAATTCTAAGGGGCAACGTCACCCCGACTCCCCCTTCAGTAACATACACTAATATAAGGGCATATAGCCTATGTACTCTGTAAAGTATGTAAATCGAAGAATATCACTTTCTACACCATACTGATGCAAGGTTGCAAACTACTTGATAATGGTAATCAAAAGAGTTGTTAGGAAAGTGGAAGGTAATTAGCTATTGAATGTACTTAAGTGGCCAGTGTCTGGCTAAAATTAGCATATGTGCACTGGCCCTGAGGCATTATAGCAATGAGTCTGCACGAGCAGCTAGTCTGTTAGTGGGAAATAACACTGGACTTCGAATAACTTTTTTTTTTTTCACCCATCCATAATCTTGATTTCCCTTGCTATCCCCAATCATTGTTAAAGGAGGGACGTCCAGATATCATATAACATAGTAATTTCGAAAGGAAATGACTGTCAAAGCCATTGGGAAAAAAATAAAATAAAATAACCCACCGGATAAAAATATTGAATAATGTCTCATCGATGGTAAGAAAGTATACATTTACCACTTAAAAATCGTTGTATGTACCTCTCCATAGCTAGTCTTTATACCTCTTCCAATAGTAATTCTCTGAAATATATGCCTAAAACTCATATCACTCACTCCTGGAAAACTGTTATTTTGGTATACAGTATATCAAGTAAATAAATTTATGGTCAATTATCAAAAATAGGCAAACCAGTGAGGGGTCACTGTTTACCCGAGAGACAAGAACGAGACTGCCAATTCTCAAGTGAACCACGCTGCTGTTTAAACACCCAAATTTACCCTATTAAGGTACATAACTAACTAGCCTACCTAACCAGTCTAGGTTAACATGCTAAACAGGTGTCTTAAAATTGCATAAATGTCTTCTAATACACACTGTGATTTTCCCATTAGAAGGGGGAGTTAAACAATATCACCAACACCGGGAGTTGTGCCCTCAGTCTTCCCCAATGAAAGTATTTTATAACAAACGCAAACCTCGAATTCGATTTGAATTAGTGCCCCCCAAAAAAATAAAAACTGGGTAAATTTTTAGAAGAGGGGTTCATGCTCTTATGACAACAAAACTGTATTTTTCCGACAGTTCTTTGTGAAACAAACGATTCTAAAATCCATTTTTGGTGCAAAACACTCCATGTAGACTCACCATCCCCCCCCTTTACTCCTAACAATCACAGGGGAAGTGTTGGGAAACGGGGTTTTGGGTGAGGGAAGGGCAAAAACGAGTTATATGCAGCAGAAATTAAGCACAAAAGCCTTTATTCCACAAAGAAAAGTGTCAAAAAACACATTTTTGGAGCGTCCTAACCTAACGTCTTAGTGAAATCTATTACTGTTTATAGAAAATGTCATATTCCATTAATCCCCATAACTGAAATAATACCAAAACTGCACCACGAAGGATATTGTTTTTAAAACTTAATAAAAATCTGGTAAATAAGCCATTTATCTTTGAAAAAAAATACAAAAATACATTCCCTTTGATATACTAAAGAAATTATGTCCGTGATTACCTATCAGTGACCAAAATACTTTAAAAACCTTATCACTTCCAATAGTTTCTCAGTAATTACCTGCCACTGATAAGAGGACTCGCATAAAGAGTAACGAGAGCTCTGATTCACTGTACCTATTTGGGCAAAGAAGTTATTTAATGACATTTTGCTTTATCTGTCGTAATTCTTACTCATAGATCAAAAAATATGATACAGAATTAGACAATATAATTACCAAGATAGCTTGAGGGACGGAAAATAAAATTCTGATATTGCACTAATATATCACAACGAAGAGTGTTTTGCACCTGACGGCGTTCTTCTTCTTTCTATTTCCTGTCAAACCTTGAATGAAGATTCTTTTACGAAGCGAAGTTGTTCATCCTAAAAGTTTTCATGTTATAGACGAAAAATTCCCTTAGTTATATGATATATAGTGATTATGTGTAATAAAACCGGCAATTTTTTTAAAATAACAATATTAAATACGACTACAATAAGAAAACCCGGTATATATACGATAGCCGGTGTTAACATCCATTGTTGTGTTAATTAACCTCCAGGAACTTCATCACGTGTATTTTACATAGAGGGGGGGGGGGTGGCCCATTACAAGGGGACCACGGTAGCTCAATGGTTAGAATCCCTGACTCGAGAAGTGACAAGTCCGTCTTTAAGGTCACCGTGGGGAGTTAGAATTGGTAACCAACATTAGTTCCCAGCTCCATCCTAAGTTTACCCAGGTTGGAAGCTTATTACCACACAATCACCAGTTGCCTTTATTAACTTCTATTGATAAATATAATTTGTAAGTATTATTTTTTCCTATTTTTCTACATGTCTATACCGTATGTGTATATTTACTTAATGGTAATGATGATGATTTAAGTCTTTATATCCCGCATGTTTGTTTGCATACGATCCTTTTCTATTCTAATTATAATGGCTGGTAGGATAGGTGGTATAGCTGGTAGTGCTTAGCTGAATGCACGTCGAAATATCAGTGTCTGTGAGATGCGAAGCATACCGCTTGGTTAATTTTCCATGGTTCATAAGTTTTCTGTTTAGAACTGAAACCAGGTTTTGGTATTAGCTTTCGCTGCATTTGGATGAGAGAGCTGATGGAAATTAGAATAGGATCTCATTCTTCGAGAGATATTTCTCGCTTTCCATAGGTAAGGAGCTTAAACCGGTGGGTTTTTCCTAACTCCTTTTTATATTTTTCTTTCCATTTCCTGTGACTAGTGTAGTTTTTTTTAGGAAAGTATATAAGCATGTTGAATAGTGTGTATGAAAATGTTCTTTCTAAATATTAATCAATTAAATTCAATAAATAAAGAAAAAATGGAAAATTATAAAATGATCAATTGTCCAATACTTATTATTAACAGTTGCTTGCAAGGTCAAAGTTCATTTATAAAGCATAGACATGTAAAGACATAGGGGTAGTTATAACAAAAATGTGAAGTTAGTTACTCAATGAAATGACTTTTTAAGTAGACGATTTTAGATATTTTTATCGTTTCTTAACAGAAGCTTCAATTTATCATGCACATGCTGTTATGAGCGTATATCGAAATGAAAAATTTTATACTTTCTTTAAAGAACGTCTACCTCGGATATCAAATGAAAACTTATCTCTATCTCGTAAAGTCCGAAAAAGCGAACTTCCTGCCTGATATCCACTCACTGACACCCAACGACTGTGAAACAGTCAAGAATTCACCTTCTGGTCAAAGGGAGGAATTCATTGCGACAATTTACCCTGTCATTAACTTCCATTACATTTTACACTTACCCAAAATAGAATATAGAAGATGGAGGAGAGACTTGATTCTATACAAGTGAGATGTTGAGCGATCTCTGCCGCCATTGGAGTTTATCTCCTACTCTAAGTTTTTCTCATTTTTGTCTTGGTATTGGGCAGATTTTAACCACGTCAAATGTTGGGTGACTTCTTCCTCCACATGCAAGTCGCAGATTATGTTCCGAGAATTAAAAATACCTTAATGAATATTTAAAATCATCAAATCATGATCAAATGCTAGCAATAGAGTACTTTATAGATTATTAAAACAACAACAACAACAACAACAATAACTTATAGAATGTAATATGAGAGCTATCAGTGACCCATTTAATGTATGTCATCCATTGCTTATCTATTTGTTTATTTCTATGGACACAATTATACTTACACATATTTATGCAATACAGATATCAAGGCAGCTATATACAAAAATATTTTCACTGTAATTTTTGCAGCACTATGTAAATAATTGTAAATTCTTATCTTACGAGTGCACCGGGTGTGCTACTTTGGCTTGTTATCTACAAGGGAAAAATAGATATTCTAGCTATAAACAGCACGTACATCAGCTAAAAATGCTAAATAGAGGTTAGGCTAGATTAGGTTAGGTAACAGATCGCAATATAAAGGCCCGATTTCTTAAAAAGTGTAAACCTAGGATACCATATTGTTAGTGAGCTAGACACAAATGGATTTGCACGGGATCCTAGCCATACGCAGAACCGCGTCTGATGCATTTATGAAATCCATTCGAGTGTGTCTAGCTAACTAACAATATGGTATCCTAGGTTTACACTGTTTAAGAAATCGGGTCAAAGTGTAGATTGCATATCAAAGTAGATTCATGACACGTAGATAAGAAGCCAGAGTAGCACCTTGATGTTTTACACAGAGGAAAGACATATTTTTGACATTTGAGAATATTCCCAAGAAGATGATAGTAAGATTCAGCTGATTATAATGCACTCTATAAATGTAGACGCTCCCTTTCTCTAACAACGAAAATAACATGATATTAGCGTTGGTTTAACAATCCATAGATATCAATATACATCGATTGCAGAGTTCTCACTTAACAGAATACCTCAAGGTTGTTCAGTATCTTTAACAACTGTTTAATGTGATTAAAGTCCATATAAATTTGTGTAACAATTAGCTGTATAATAACCGCACAGGGCAACTGATCTTGAGATGACATATCAATGACTTAAAGCTATAGACAAGAACCATTTAACTCGATATTGACTGTTTAATGTTCGCTTAATATTGCAAATTTCTAATGTCGACAGTTTTCCTAGAAAAGGTTTTCAAGGGCAGAGTAAGAATACAAAAGTAAACATAGAACTGTGAGTCAGTAATAAATAATTGACTTTATATAGCATTGCCTAAACAGAGCTATGAAATAATGAGAAATTAAATTACTTTATTTTATTTATTAGCTTACTGTTATTTATTAACATAATGTAGTGTGCGATGACAGATTACGTACTGAAACGATAGAGCGGATATATAATCTCGTAAAATGTGGCTGCGCCTATATGCACAACTTGTATGCATACTGTTGTTATGTACACTACGTAGTACATACTAAGTAGTATGTACACTACACAGTGCACAGAAAAACAGTAACTAATATGTACAGTATAGCCTAAATTAACCTAGTATAACCTAAGCTCTTTATGTACACGAGGATCTCGTGTATATAGACGGGACGACATTTACTCGCTAGGTTATGTGTTGCCTGCCAGGGGCCATATGCACTAGTAGTGCACATAATCTCGTCTATCTATCTATCTATCTATCTATCTATCTATCTATCTATCTATCTATATATATATATATATATAATATATATATATATATATATATATATATATATATATATATATATATATATATATGAGAATCTCGTGTATAAATACTGTACGATAAGCCATGGGCAGTTATAATCCAGATTCAGAAATCTTGAATAGATATAATCCTCTTGTAGTAGTAATGACTGTTCTTGTTTTGTAGTAGCAGTTATGAGAGAGAGAGAGAGAGAGAGAGATAGAGAGAGAGAGAGAGAGAGAGAGAGAGAGAGAGAGAGAGAGAGAGAGAGAGAGAGAGAGAGAGAGAGAGAGAGAGAGAGAGAGAGAGAGTATTGCATTATAAAGCGTATTAAAAACACTTTATTAGTTCTATTTTTCATTTATGAAATTAAGCATTGGCCTGCATTTGCTGTAAAGAAATTATGTGCATTTTAATCAAAACTCAGTTACACTTTTTCATCTAGCAAATTAAATTTAGAAGATGCCCGTGGCCCCCTGAGAACTGTCCATGACCCATCAGTAGGGCATGGCCCACAGGTTGAAAACCACTGCTCTATGCATAAAATTGGGGCGTTGCTGCCAGTATGATATGAAGCGGGGCTTGACATCACTTTAATAAACCCCCATTTTACTGTCATTAAAAATAAATGAAAGTATAAGTCAGTCATAGAGACCCTTGGGTTCATTCTGATTTTATTACATCCGGGTTTTCATTCAGAAGATATGTCCATTGAAGCTTTCTGGTATAATATACGATAATATTTTTATTTACTTTGTGGTACATAGTTTGTAGGAAAATTAGATATGATATTGTATGAACTATACATATGAATGACATTAATGGGTGAATAGTTATACTGATTAGAATTAACAGCAATAACTACCAAAGTTATTTCAGTTATGTACAACTTTATGTCGAGTTGCTTATTTTAATTTGTCATTATACTAAAACATGTAATAAAGAAGAAGAAAATTACGACGGAAAATCAGGTGACCGGTAATACGGAGGTTCAAGATATAACGTATTCAGATCCTCTACAAGTAATCTGATAGGAATTCTTTTGTTTGAAGTACCATAATTTATGTTATCTATATTTGCATATATAGGATCAAAGCTGCCTTTATAGCTTTTGACACTTCTGTGATGGTTATAGCGTTTATTGTTGTTGTTTGCAGCCATGATGGTAGGCGTTGCTGAGGCCCAAGAGGCTATTTAGAATTATTTTTGTGTGAATTACCTAGAATGTGTGTGATAGTGAGTGATATATGTGATTATGTGAAAATTTTTATAAATAAGAGTTGCGTATTGGGTAAATTGAAAGTAGTTATGGCTGTAATTTGGCCATTTTGGTAACGTCATGCAAATGGGAAAATTATCGTGCTTGATATGTACCCTAATGTTGACTCTTATATTGACCGATGGCTAACTCATTTTGATTAAGTTAGGCGTGTATGTTTTATAGGTGTGACAGTATACTTTCAGTCTTAAATCGCCATTAGCAAACTGTTCACTGTTATTCTGTGTTAAATAGGTAAAATTAGCTTTTACAGTAACTGGAGGTGAATACTTTGTAAAATGTTTTGATTTTCGCTATAGAGATTTTTCATTATCGACCTATTTTGCCTGTTAAGCTCGTTTCCCCTATTGTCAAAAATTTTCTCTTCCTGACAGACATTAAAACAGGCTGACATGTTTCAATTTAAAAAAAAATTGAACAGCAACAACAGGAGGCTCTTAACAATAGTAAGATAAAGATAAATCTAACTGAAAACCGCCTCTCTAGTCTGTGACAGTTCTTAAAGCAAGGAATTGAGGGGTACATTGGCTAGCTCCTCCTACTATAATTTACTTCTCTAATAATAATAATCAGGTTTTCTATTTAATATACAGCTAGGGGAAGAAATAAGAGTATACTCTGTTTAACTTATAAAATAAAATTTTGGTTTGGAAATAACATCCTAAACCTTATCTTGACACAAAATTACCCCTTACTTAGGCTCCATTATCAAGTTGTCAAGCAGCCCTTGTAAGAGGTCACACCTGGAGGGGATTGCCATGCACACCCATAACTTGTGTGTAGACCTAATGGTTTATTGATAATGGAGTGTATGACGTTTCACGACAATGCTAATGCCAGGTTAATATGATGAAAGTTCTAATATGGATTTAACAGCATTAGATGATACGATTCCATAGTAATGTTACCTTCATAGCTGCAGTCAGTAAAAGTATCTCATGAAAATTATTATATTAGGTGTGGCTAAGTTAGTGGTCTGTAATAGTGTAGTGGTTAGTGTACTCGACTCGTAAGTTGTCAAACTTGTGATTGTGCCCATGGGGAGGCATTTTGCCTTAATTCCCCGGCACTAATCTGTGTCCACTCATAATGGGTACGAGTAGTGACACATAAAACGAAGATTATTATCATAATTATTATTATTATTAGGTGTGGTTAAATGAGTTAGATTAGCTCATTCTTAGTTGGGAAACGAGTTTGTAAATTTAATTAATGTCGTTAAGTGATTTAGATAATTTTTCAGTGTTTTATATTTTCAATGTAAGCCCTTACTGTTTCCTCTCTGAGTTAATAAAGATATTTTCTTACAACATCCTAGCAAAAGCCTAATCATGAAAATTTTGAAGTATTTGATCCTTGGCCATTAGCTCATACCATGGCATTTCATAAGAATGGTAGCTAAAATAAAACCAATAGTTATTCCAACAGCTCATTTACACGTGAGAAATGTATTTGTGAAGTTGAGTCCCATAATTATATTCTAATACTGTTTTAGATTTGGTAGAGAAGACTTTGGGTGCAGAATCCCCTAGTTATGATAAATAATTGCATTGTCTACTGCCATAAGTTATTTGGATTTTGAAATGTGGTCTTTCTAAGTATCCTTTATATAAAACTGTCGATTTTAGTAATAATTCTCCTTAGAAAAAGGGATATATTAAAAAATTGCTTATTTCTGACAGAAATAATTATCAAAACCAATTTAATGACATACAGTGTAATTAAAATAACTAAATTTCTTTGTCAGAATCAATTGCAGAGTTCAATTTCACAGTTACCGTAATTAATATGTTATATGATAAAATGTTACTCAGTAGTAAGGACATATCTGCGAAAGTGTAACAACACCTCATTTGAGTAATCAGACATGACTAAAATAGGGTGAAAGATCTGTAATTGAGTATTATATGACATGCAGTGTGAGTGTTGCATGGCTTTTGAATCTCCCTGTGCATTTTAACCAAGTTATATATAACTGAACTTGAATACATATTTATTTTAGCCATTATGGGTTAATGGCAATTTTGTTACTTTATTTTGCCTTTGTTCATGAAGTGATTTTTAAGGAATTGAAGTCATATTAAACACATTTATATCCCTTGCATGTGACCTGGCACTTCCCTCTTTAATTTTATATCAGCCAGTGCAGTTTTTTTTGTTTGTACCTATTTATTAAATTGTAATCTCAGGAGAGGTATGGTATCATTTGCAGGACGGAATGGAAGAGGTTCTACATAGTGAGACAAATGGAACAAAGGTATTTTTTTTAATTCATATTTAATAATAATAAATTAAATCTATGCCATTATTTTAATTTTTTGAGTATTTGGTATTTGTTTCCTCATTGAGAGAAATGTAAGTATAGAGAGATACAAAAATTTACAATACTGTATATAAAAAGTTAATTTTTGACCTACAGAGTGGGCGATCTGACACTGTTGATCTGAATGATAACACACTCCAGGTGGACATATCTGATGCTCTCAGTGAAAGAGAGAAAGTCAAGTTTACTGTTCATACAAAGGTAAAAATTTTTCATTTTATCTTCTGGAGATCATAATGTATACCATGATTTAATTATATATAATAAAGCCACGAAGTAATTTTGCATAGTATATTGCACACATTGAGCAATTTTGATATGATGATTTAATTATATATAATAAAGCCACGACTTAATTTTGTATAGTATATTGCACACATTGAGCTATTTTGATATCATGTTTTCTGATTTGCTCAGCATTATACTTGTCACAAAACTCACGGTGGCTATCCTGCTGACTTTTGTAACTGGGGAATGAAGAAAAGTTTATAAAATTTTATCACTAAAAACTAATACTGTTGTCGTATGGATCTGGAGCTCTACATTTTGACACATAGTATTTCATATCAATATGATGTTGTGTAACATTTACAAATATTATATGATTTGCAGAGTAATGTCTATTGTATTTATTAGTGATGTCTGGTTACACGTTTGCAATCCATCTGCAGTGTGTATTTAATATTCGAAGATATAGTTTTAGTAATACTTGGCCACTTTCTTTCACCATACTATGAACTGCTTATGAGTTGAAAAAAAGTGCGAAACTTTTTAGATTAGATGTGAATACTGTTGTTTTTATGAACATTTCATGAATTCATGCAGTATATTTTGATATTAGGATGTATGAAGAATAACTTTTTTCTTTGCCGGGCTGTGCAGCTGAGTATGCATTATGATAGTAAGGTAGACAGTCACTCTGGAAGTTACAGTGTTATTTGGATATGAGAAGTTGGACTTTAAATGTCTTTCACCATCTTTCTAGAAAAAAAAAATAGAGGGGCTGAGGAAAACATAGTATCTCATAATTGGTCTCCAACTTAAGGAGAGAGTATCAAAGTTCATTAAATTTATCTAATTGTCTAAAGAGAACACTTCCAATCCTTACATGTACCCATCTTTGTACTATAGTTTAATCTAGTATTCCATAAGTCTGGTGCTATTAGATCTATAATGAATGTCTTTTGCTGCGTTATGTTGGATTGGGGCTTAGTTTTTTCCAGTGAGTGAATGTACAAAATTTTGGAGGTGCATTATGCATATATTTGTCTTTTGTTATACACGCAAATAAAAGTAACTTTTAAGTGTTTTTATTATTATCATTGATGCAGTACAATGGATAAGCTCTAAAAATTTCCTGTATATTTAATATATTTCAGACTTCTTTGCCTGAGTACAGTAAACCTGAATTTTCTGTTGTTCGTCAACATGAAGAATTCATTTGGCTTCATGACCGCTTTGAGGAGAGTGAAGAATATGCAGGATATATTGTAAGTCGAGCAGTCATTTCTTCTCAAATATAATATATGATTTTTTTATAATATCATTGAAAACTAATTTTACAGTATTTGATTCAGAATTACTTTCTGTTTTCAAATGTTTTTGTTTGCCGTGTTAATGTCACTGTTTATCCCAGTTCGAATTGGGGTGAACATAGACAACTTGGAGATAGGGAATTGAGGATGGATGCTTTTCCCAATGCCACATGGTGGGCTCAAACATGGATTTGTCACTTCCTGAGTTGAAGGCTGTAACCACTGCTCTCTCTCTTGTTTATTCAAATTTATACCAGTATAGTGGGTTAAAAAATGTAACTATGAATGCTAGTATTTAAGGTCATATGTGTACTGTGCTCTATTTATCTATAACGTAAAATGTATAACTTTGCTCTTTTCTGTTTACTTGTCTTCTGTAATAATGTAGTGTTAACTAGATATTATATCTATGTTATAACCTGAAACATTTTTACTTTTTTGTCTAATGTTAGTGAATTTATGTTGTAATATTTAAAATCTTTACTGTATTAATAAAAGTTAATTTTTGATCAAAGATCCCACCACCACCTCCACGACCTGATTTTGATGCATCCAGAGAAAAATTGCAGAAGTTGGGTGAAGGGGAAGGAAGCATGACAAAAGAAGAATTTAGCAAGATGAAGCAGGAGTTGGAAGCGTAAGATATAACCATTGTATTTTTGTTATTACTATTGTTAAAATTTTGGACATATCACGTGGTCACCTTTCATTATTTATATTCTGTATAAATGATTCTCTATGATGAAGCTAGCAGGGTTTCCACAAGTTACAAAAAACTAAATTACCTTGGCTTAACTATGTATTACCATTATTATCTCTTCTGTGAGCTATTTTGCAGTTAGAAATTCAGAGAGAGAGAATCAAGACCCCTCATGTTATTTCTGTTCTTCTCCAACAGCTCACAAGAGTTATAAGGGTAGCCATGTTAAATGATCCAGTCCAATGGTAAAACATGTTTCACATTTTCTTCTCCGAAGCGTGTCCTCTTTAGGCTGTCAAGAATATTTTCTTACTTGTAGATACAGACATACAAAAGGTACAATTACTCTTATAAGGGGATGATTTAGTCAGAGCACATACTTAGTCACCAGAAGATCCACTTGCCTGTTTGGGCCTGACAGCCATAGCTTGTATACATTCACTGCTTCCAACTCCTTACCAGTCTGTAGCACTGAGCAGGAATGGAAAAATCCCTTGGACAACGTCATCTATTCACATTCTTTCTCCACCCATTTTCCTATCTCCTCAACATTTGTATCTTCATTCCTTGATTGCCATCTACATTTATTTGAAATTGATAGTCTTTTTGTTAAAAAAAAAATTTCTTACCTCCCAGCATCTTACCCCATTATCTTTTAGGTCATCGCTTTTCTCTTTTCCTAATTAACCTCAAGTTTGTTTCTACAATCCATATTCAGATTTGTCCACAAACCTTTGCAGATTTGCTTCTGAATCAGACAGTAATGCATTGTCATCAGCGAATGCAAATTTCTTCACATTCTAGCTCTTGCCATAATCTAAAATTATAACTCAAAGACTCTCTCTTCTTATTCTCCTTACTTCATTCACATAGATTAAACAGCCTTGGTGACGTAATACTATTGTCGTAAGTTTAATCTCAAACCACTCATGCTCTTCAAAATATTCTTATATTCTCCACAATATACAGTATATTCCATGGGGCAGAGTGATATAAGTTTTAGGAGTTGGCCAGTATAAAAAAGGGAAATGCAGAACTAGCAGTCTTTTCTGAATTTTTTATATTCTTGCCTTAAAATAACTGTTGGCAGAGACTAGAACACGTAAAGGCCACCAGCTTAAGTTTTCTTGTTACACTACATATAATATCTTACTTTCAGGGAATACTTAGCAACTTTTAAGAAGACTGTAGCAATGCATGAAGTTTTCCTGACCCGGTTAGCACAACATAGTGTCTTTAGAACAGACCATAACTTCAAAGTCTTCTTGGAATATGAGCAAGATGTAAGTGATTATGTGTAATTTGCAGGGGAGTTAAGAGGTGTTTGAAATTTGAGTTATGCTCAAACCTTTGTAGAAAATGATCAGACATGATAGTATAGTGATTAAAGAGCATTATATTCCTTCTTGGAGATGAATGTTGGTGGTATCTTACCAAACTATGTTATTTGACTTGCAATCTAAGCCTCTTATCTGTGGGCAAAACAGGACTGCATTGTCCTTCAAATTCAATTAAAGAGTAAGTGGTGTAGTATAGAAGTTACACAGGTATTTGTATATAGAGTACACCAAGTAAGGGTTGCTGTTGTGCCCTAAGCTACCTGACCTAACAGCCCCGCCAGATAGGGGTTATATTTATACATTTAAGTGATGATTACTGGAAATATCTTAGTATCTTTACTTTATGTATTCTTCTTGCCCAGGCCCGATAAGGGCTGTTTTATTTTATAATTTGTTTTGGCCTGTCCTGGTATCATCATCATCATCATCATAAAAAAAAAAAAAAAAAAAAAAAATATATATATATATATATATATATATATATATATATATATATATATATATATATATATATATATATATATATATATATATATATATATATAGAAAACATAATGTGCTGAATATATTTAGAACATATCTATATATTTTTAGGTATACCTCGGCTTACGTCGTTTCGAGTCAAGTCATTCTTCGATTATACGTCGGTTTTCAAAAAAAATATATGGAAAAATAACAATAAAGTTTACGTCATTATAATCAACTTTACGTCTGTCCGCTACTAATATTGGAATCATAATATCGCTAGAAAACCATTAAAATCACATGAAATCGTGTTACTGTACAATAAATAAAAGCAAAAGCACATAAAATCATGTTATTGTACAATAAATAAGAATAAAAGCATATAAAATCTTATTAAAATACGTACAGTAGTTCCAGTATCCACCGTTAGGCGTCGTCACTCGTCATTCCCGCGAAACCGCTATTGTTAGCATTGTTAGCTGTTGATGTTGACGATCCACAGCCATCTACGTCCGCAATGTAAACCAGCAAGGTAAATTTAAAATAAATTATTTTTTTTATTATTATTATTATTGCAATATAATAATAATTTCTGTATTTGTGTTTAACCTTAAAAAAGGCTTTTATTTTATCATGTCATAGCAAACCACCTTCATAAATAAAGCATCCGCGATGTATGGTAAACATCACCAAATTGTATTCGTAAATTTAATTACCTGTACTTTTTTTCTGTACTATGCAGTATTAAAAAATAAAATGTATCTGTTTGTAAGCTTAAAATAGATTCTTGTTAACCATATATTATTGAAAATTGCATTCATGAATAAAGTACAGAACTAGGAATGGTTATTTTCGTTTTAGCTTAGACAAGTAAATTTGGCATAGCCTAGCCTAGGCTAGCCTAGAGACAAGCTAATTCGATTTAAGTCGTTTTTCGACTTAAGTCTTCTCTCCTGGAACCAGTTAACGACGTTGGTTGAGGTATACCTGTATATCTTTTTTAGAATATTTGCTTTTACTAGTGCCATAAAGATATATAAAAATTATAGTGTTGTTTATGGCTTTCAATGACAAGATATTGAGTGCTTGTATCAGTAGAGAAGTCATTCAGTAGAAAATATGTAAGTTTCAAAATTTAGTGTCTCAGGAGAATTTCTCTACTTGATGACTACTTTGGCTAAGTTATTACTGTAATACATATTCATTCAGTTCCTTTTTAAGTGTGATCCTTACATCTAAATATGTATTTTTGAAAAGGAATGTTTTATTGCCTTTCTATTCATTACTGGACTTTATCCCAGATCATGAGAAAGCACACACTAATTGTGCCTTTTCCTAATTTGTCAAGCTGTTGTATGAATTGCTATTATTTTTTATTCCTTTCCTAGAGATAAGTCATGAAGCTAGAATTTCTCAACAAGTTTGGGAATCACAACACATGCACATCCACCAGTAAACTCATTAACCCTTGCTTTGTAACTCTATTTCCCAAGATGCTAGCACATCTGTCTTTTCTGTCTTAGGGGTGCTGTCTCCTCCCCTTTATTATATCTCATTTGACAGCAATTCACTTTCAGACACCTAGTTACTACTTGTATGCCTTGACCTTCCCAGGAAGAAAAAATCCTCGAGATTTTCAGCTCCCTTGCTCTGCCCCATCTATTTGACTTGTACTAAACAGAGGTGGTATTCTTTCCCCCTGCACCACAAGAAACAAAGGTGGAAATGCAGAACTAGAAAGATTAACTATTGAAGACAGTTCAGTTTTGATATACTTAATATTTTGTCTCTCCTTTTGTTCTTCCATTCCCTCCAGAGTCGAAGTTTTTGCATCTTTTGTTTGCATTAATAGTGTCTACCTATTTTGCAAGATTTTGAATACTTGTACTTATTTCTTTGAAGAGCTGAATTGTGGTTCATATATCTTGATTTCATAAAAATATTAAATTAAATACTTCTTTCTCGAGTATTTTGTAATGATAGTTTTTACGGTGTCTAATATAACAAAAACAAACTTGGAAAATTACCTCTACAATGTAATACTGTACTTTATTATTAAAGTGTTTTTCATCAATTTAAACTTTTATCATATGCAACCAAATATTAATAACTTTCATTCAAGAATTGTCGGCATAATGATAATACAGTAACCTGCATAAGTTTTCTCTCCTTTACATAGCTGTCTGTTAGATCCAAGAATAAGAAAGAGAAAGTAGAAGGACTGTTCAAGAGCTTTAACAAATCAACCGATGAGATTCTTTTAGCAGCGACGCAAAAGGATGTAGATGATTATTTTGAGAAAGAGAAGACTTTTCTCTTAGAGTATCATACAGGTATCAAAGACACCACCCTTAAAGCAGACAAGATGACTCAGTCACACAAAAGTGAGTCACTTTTGATTTTGTTAATACTGTATATTATTTCTGTGATTTTTGCCTGTCCATTGATTATGTGAATGTAAGTTTTTTTTAATTATGTTTGCAGGTTTTAGGTATAGCTTTCATTGTACTTTATATTCCCGTTGTTGGCCTACAATTATATGCCATAATTACTTTGGATATATATTGTCCATTATGTAATAAATTTTGTGTAACTGCAGTTTTAGGGACAAATTTGATCTTAGGCCGAGCAAACCTAATTTTAGTTGTTATTGTATGTTCATATCATACATATTATATCATTAAATAAGGTTTATATTATTACCATATCTGTAAAGGTTATACTTTTGCAATATCTTTTTGATAAAAAGTTTCGATATATTCTCTTAGTGATACATTCCAGGTGTAATTCTTTTTTATTTTCTCACCAATAGATGTAGCCGACTCCTATATCAAGTTGTCTACGGGACTGTCTCAACTAGGCACTATTGAGGGTCCAAGACTAGAGAAATTTATCAACAAGGTTTCGGATACCTTTGAAAAAGCTAGGGTAAGTGCTTCTGCATAGTTATATCTAGTTGCACTTGTTTTTTCATACGGCACTGTTCTTACAGTTTTATTATGTATACATTAATATTTACGACCTTCTCTTTTCCTTCATTGCTTTAAGCCAGTGATAAACTCGATAGAACAGGATTGCTTTTTCTATCATCTGTAACTCAAATATCAGAGATAGAAGCGTAGGATCCACACCACGTGGTACCTGTTTCTTACACAGCATGGCATACAATAGATGTAAATTGTACGATAATTGCACTGTATGTATAAAACTTTCACAAAAATCTGTAAATGCCACTGTTGCACCAAAAGTGTCTCACTGTACTGTACCCCGCATTTCTAATATGTTGCAACAAAAAAATTATATTTTTTATTTACCTTCTATTGCAGGGAGTAGTAGGACAATATTTTATTTTTTAGTAACCATAACAATGCATACAAAGGCCGGAATCCCATTGAAAGTACTCAGCCATTCACCCATTCCTTTACAGCTTTGCTCGTTGAGGGTAAAGGGTCTCTACTGTCCCCTTCCCCCAGCCATCTGCTTGGGTTACACATTGTAAGAGGGGCAAAGTTCAACTTCCCTTGGGCCTGACAGCTATAACTGATTCGACCTCACTGTTTCATCATAGGGGGATCCCCCTACCCATTCCAGTTTATAGCATTAAAGAGGTGTTGGAAAATCTCGTTGGATTGTGCCATCCATTCATGCTCTAATTTCAACCATCCCTATCTTTTGCGCTCTCTCTCCTCCTTGCTCCACTAACATACCATATTCACGCAATGCTCTTTCCATCCTGTCTGTCCATATTCTTCATCTTTCTCTCAGCCGGACTCCACTTATTTCTCCTTTCCATACCTTTTTGGTTTGTTGTTTCTCATTCATTCCCTCACACTCTTCTCCATTACACTCAATCTGTTCCTTTCCCCTCTCTACATCCCAAGTCACAGCTTCTTACAGTGCCATAGGCACAAGCACTCCTACCTACAAGGTTCTTTCTGTATATATCCTTAAATACGTATTTCCCATCACACTTTTCACCACACCGACTTCTTCAAGCATCTCACCATTCACATTCAATATTACTGTTGCATTTCATAACATACATTTACCCGCATTTACTCTTATTTCTCTCACATTTCCTTACAATAGTCACCAACTGTTTCAGTTCTACTTCAAAATATCAGTCGTCTTAACTTTCCAATGTTACCCAAAAATTCCAAACCTCTCCCCAGCACTCTTGCATATACAGTATATCCCTTACCTCGCCATCCAATTCTGCATTATTCAACAATAGCAACATCACACAACCATTATGCACCTTACAAACACCTTAAACCAATTACTCTTATCTCTTCCAACCTAAAAACATCCTTACCTATTTCTAAATACTTCTCTTACATCAATCCTGCCGCAAACACTTAATCTACACAGCCTGTTCCTCCCCAAAGTACCATGCATTCTCTAGTAAGATTTTTCCAGTCATTCACAATATTGTACTCCCTTCCTTAAAACACATATCCATTAACCTCACCATCCATTCCAATATAACTTCTTAGTGTGACAAACATTTCACTTGACACCCAGGTAAGCTTGGTGCCTTACCAGCATTCTTTACAATTACATTCTCTTCTGTTACCATTATCTTCCAGCATCTTAAATTGCTATTACCATAATGCAGTACAAAAATGAACAAATTTAAGTTATGCTTCTTCCGATTTTTATTAATTAAAATATTTAAATAGTATTCGCAGTACAATTATAGTGCTTGTAGCAATTTGGAAAACGTTGACATTCCTTTTTATATGAAAATTTAATTCATTTATGAGTTACATCTCTAACATGGTTTGGATTCATAGGTTTTGAATTTTCTTTGTACATTCCTTGAAAATATGCACAGCATAGTGTTTTTTACTTAGTAAATGGTAGCGCTTTACTGGCAATTTATGCTTCAGTGTTAATGAAAGTAGACTAATTTTTGATATAAGAAATTTGTATATTGTTAAAAATCATATGATAAAAATTCATGTTAACAGTTGTTTGTCCTTTCCAAATAATTTTTTACCACTGGTATTAATGTTCACAAAATGCTGAAGCAACTAGTTTGTCAGTGCTTGTGAATCCAGATAAGAAAGAGGAATTTCCTTACTATAGCAGAAATGCCATCACAAATTCATAATTTTGATTTATATGTGCTGTTCTTCACAAAAGCAGATGGAAAAATCTCATTTGCTGAAGGCACCAAGTTCCACAGTACCTTTATAAAATTTTGCTGAATTTCTCATGTGAATTATATTTTTTCTTTCAGAAAGTAGAAGAAAGGGTATCTTCTGTAATGCTCATCTGAGTTACTACACTTTTTCTTTCAGAAAGTAGAAGGAAGGGTATCATCTGATGAAGATTTAAAATTGTCTGATACCTTGAGGTATTACGTAAGAGATGGCAGCGCAGCAAAAGACTTGCTTTATCGGCGACTACGCTGTCTGGCAAATTATGAACAAGCTAACAAAAATTTGGACAGAGCGCGAGCCAAGAACAAAGATGTACATGCTGTGAGTAGAATGAGCATTTTTTTTTTTTATTTAATTCGTGTATTTATTACGTATTTTACTATATCTTGTACATTAACAAAACATCACAGTTATGTTTCTTGGAAGTGATTTATCAAAAACCTTTGTAAGGATGACACTATCAGTCCTTATAATAACATATTATTGTGTGCTGTAATATATTTCTTTATTATTAATAAGCATGCTGCTTTTCTACATTTAATACATATAGAACACATACTTGCTGGATACATATTTGGGGTATAAATAAGAACGGTATAGAGTAGTTTTAGTATTGAAAAACTTGCATCAGTCATGAATCATTACAAGTCTTCAGGGATACACTGTATGTCGCTTATTGCTTCTTTTTTTGTCCATTAGCTAATCATAAGTATGCTTTAGTTATGTACATCAATGAGAAGGTTATTGATCGCTATGCATTACTTCATGGAAACGTTTGATCTTTTAATCATAAATACTTTTATAAGATTTTTTTTGTAAAATTCTTAAAATATTACTTGTGTAACCAAAGCAGATTTTCTTCTCATCATAGTTTACACCTATATGTGGAATTTTTATTGACACTTTTAATATTCTGCACTTAAAAGCAGCCATTTCTCATGCATAATAACTTTAAAGTTTTAAAATAAGCTTTGAATATGCACCCAGTGTTATTGTTGCTTGTTCACGATACTGTTATTTTTTTTTATGTGGTGAATTTCACTGATGAACTCATGAAATCGTAAATTATGTAAGGTAAGGATGACATAGCCATATTTAGTACCAGTAACCTCAGTATTACAGCATAATTACAGTTTATTAGCAGCAGAGTTTTAACTTGTGACACAGACGGTAGTGATCATATGTTAATTCAGAGGCTTGGTGAAGACGAAGTCATGAATGGTATCTCTGAGCCAGAAGTCCTCTGTTGAGGTTAAATACAAGATATGAGGCAGTTATCCGCTCTTTTGTTGAGTTTCGGCCACTGCTGGCCTCTATAGGATAGTGTCGTTTAAAACAAATTTTCGTAAGAAAAAATCAAAATTAGGAAGTATTGATCACGTTAATATTGTTCATGTTAGTCCTATATTAACATTTTTTTAACGAAATTAGTATTTTTAATAAGGCTGTTACCTTTAGCATTGCCTCTGATTATCATTGGTTTTCCTGTAGCAGTGGGATTTGATAGAAATTTGAAGTACAAATATACCCCAATAACGACTTGTTAGGTATATTATTAATAGCCTAACATCTTGTAGGTATGACATTTATATGCCGTCTGTTTTTTCTAGCCTGACTTAATTCTGATACTCTGGTGAAGTCTGGTTGTATTGACTGCTTTCAGGCTCTTGTAAATAGAATAAAAATCCAGTTTTGTAATTTTTGAATAGGTAAAAGTGGGAACTTAAGCATATTTCATGTAAAAACAAAAATTATATCATTTACTCCTGTTATGTCAACAATGAAAGTAATGTACTGTATAGTGAATATTTTGTTTCAGATTCGTAGATTCAACATTACATAGTTGTTTCTTTGGGAAAAAAAAATTCAAAATATTAGCATGACATTGACAGTGGCTTCTTTTTACACCAAACAGGCTGAACTAAAGCCTGTGTATGAATCATGTCATTTTATCTATGATGCAGCCATCCTTAGGTCTATCATAAATGTTTCATCACTTGACTGATGACTGCGATTTACATCATACACATTAATGTTTGATCCTTCATAGTGATACAAATTGATTATTTGAGGGATAATATTTGTAAATGCTTATTATTTCTTTGATTTTAGTACAATATTTGAACATGCTCATCACCAGTCTTTGAATTAAACACAGCTGCAAATTTTTTTTGTTTATTTATGTTGAAACTTTCCTGATTCTTAAAAAATTTCCCAAGACATTATATCTTCCTAAGATAGCATCATGAAGTAAGACTACCTCATAGAAAATTTGAGCTTGCTGGTAAAGGCAAAGATACCGTCTAATTTTTTCAGTGTTTGCACAGTACTTGCTCAGTAATTCCTTTTTTCTTGTTGACAGCTTTCACATGAATCATTATTGGTATAAAATATGAAACTTCTAAAAATATATTAAAATATTCGTGCTGGCTTGCTGATGAGTTAGTTAAAACCATAAGAAAAGGTAATAAAAATTTTCCTTTTAGGGATTTTAATTTTGTATTAAATTATTCATCGCTTATATTTCTTAAATTTACCTAATTATCAGTACCTTAACCAAATTTCTTAGAGTAAGGTAATGAAAATTATCATATCTTCTGGGAAATATTACTTTAAAATTTAAGAAACCATATTAATACCTGCCACATAGTTTGTGAATATAGTACAAAGTTTACATTATAGTATGAAAGTGCTCATAGTTCAAGTTACTCATTCCCTTTTCTAGAAGCTTTATTGGTATGGTCATATTACAGTAATTGCACAACTTGATGTTATCACAGCACAGTACTTTAATTACAGTCCTTGATTTACTCAGTTATTTCCTGTATCATTATACAAAAAAATAAATAAATAAAATAATGGAGATCTCTGATTATGTTTAATGCAAGACATATTCTGGCTTTTGCTTTTGATCTTTGCAAAACTCTGGTGTCATTCTTTGTTCAGTCTAATTTTCTGTAAGCTCTCAATGAAATCATGTTGATTTCGTCAACCACAAGGAAGATCTGGAGAATCTAATCTTGATTATTCTGTCGAGATATTTATTGCATTACTTAAGTGATGCAGTTTATACTGGAGTAGCCATGCTTTTCTCAAGTTTATTTTTGAAGAATTTTATAGTTTTTTGTATATATATTTTTTTAGATTAAATAGTCATATAGAAATAAATTTTTAGACCTAACCAGATCTTTGCCTTTGTTTATAGCTTCTTTTTAATTTTTGTGATTTTATTGTTGCTTAAGACGTCTTTACTGCATTTTATAATGTTTGTATCAGTAATTTTTTTGATGAAGGTGTTTGTCTTTTGTTCACGTGTTTGGAAACTAACCACTTCCTGTTTTCCCCCTTTTTCCATTCTTCTTCAGCCTGTGGACGTTGCTGATGTAAGTATAACACTGGATAAAACCATTTATTTTCTCTATGTTCAAATATTTGGTACTAACATATTATCGGTCACCCAAGTTATTGTCGCTGCAAATTTAGCAAAGACAGAATATATTGTCTTTTGAATGTCTAGAATGAAATAATAACAGTGCTTTCAGATTTGAAAGGGAATTGTCAATCCTGTAAAGTTATGCTTTTATACTAAAAGTCTTATTCTCTTTATTTAACAATTTATTTATAACTTACCTTTACAAATTACGTACCTCCTACCTCACTCATTGTTCTTGTCATGGTAAATGCTAGTAACATCTTTTAAAGATAATGAATTTATTGATATAAAGTAGATTTACCAACAGTATTTTAGTATAAAGCTGTACAGACAGCATAGGGGTTAGCGGTAGCAATGGCTCGTATTGTTTTTCTCATCATATGTGTGATAATGCAACTGGATGGTTGGTAAACTTATCACAGAAGAGAGTTGGCACATTTATCTCATAACCTTTCAATGCTTGATCGTTAACCTTCAGTGAGATTGTCATCCCATATTTTTAACTTGAAAGACCAAAAAATATTTCAGTATGAGATAATTAGTCTTCAGGCAAAGTAATATTGTGTAATGAAGGTTTAATTAACAGTAAATACGTGACATACTTTTCTAATCATAGCTTGGGTTACCAGCTGATACTTGGTACCATAGTCATATTTATCAAATTAAGAGTAGTCTTAGTTTATTCTGCATCCTGAAATGAAGACGTCACTCGGATAATGTAGTTATACTCATTTTTTGAATGTATAGTCTTGATTTAAATTTGGCAACATGAGGAATGGACTAGCTTGATGTGGAATTCAAGTTCTTGCACATATTAACAGTAAACTGATAGCTCTGTCTTGGTTATACATAGCTCCCCAGTGTCGAGCTTAGCCCATGAGCTATGGGTACTCTGACTCGGTGAATCCGAAACATGGTATCATACTTCTTTCTGTCAGAAGATGGGGCTCAGAAATGTTAATTGCTAACACAATTTGGCACTTATGCATGTTGTTCCAGTCACTGGATTAAGGTTGACATGGGTTTATGTAATGCACCTGACTTGAGAGATTGATAGTACATTACTGGTAATGTTTCTGATTAAAAACAAAATAACCTTATGAATATTTTTTCATGTCTTCTGAAACCATATTAATTTTGTGGAGAAACAAAGTTTATTGCCAAATCATTCAAGACGAGATACCCTGGCAATTAACCTGAAGATTTTGTGTAAGAATTATATTGCTAAATATATGCAGCTAATATTTTGTTGAATGAGGACGTTCCATTGAAAAATACCTATCAGAGATATAAGAATATTATCTCTATTCATCAGTGAAGCTTATTTCTTGTGCTCGAAATATTGGCATTTATATTGTGGTATACCTTACATTAACATATGGTCTTAAAGGCTACAACCATATGTATTAGACAGCTATTTTCTAAAGTCTGAAAGATGAGTTACTGATATGCATAAAATTATGGAGAATTTATAGTGTGAATACCAATTTCACTGAAGCACCAGACAGTATAAGCATGTGGCAAAAATATTTTGTAAAATTACTGATTCTTCCTTGATAAACTATAGTGATCCTCCCTAGTATGTGTATGTCACCACTTGACTCTTCCAGCAAGAAGTGTCTATATCCATATTAAAAATGTTCTATCTTCTTTATAATGAAAATACAATTATTAAGTATGCACCATGAACGTACTTTGCAATGAACACATCATAGGTAAGTTCTTAGATCTAGCCGGAAAATATATAAATACACATATTGCATTTAGTTGCATGTGTTATCGCACTGCAGATCAATTAAGGATTCCAGTAAATGTCTGAGAATTCTTAGAATTGAGGTTCTTACATTTAAGAAACATATCTCTTGGCATTATTACATATTCCCAGTGTTTTTCCATCTTTAGTTTTTTTTTTTTTTCACGGTGAAGAGTATGTGGAAAATACAATATTGATTTGTAAAGTAATGTATAAGTATTAGTTGAGATATCCATTATGGGATTCTAATCAAAGGTCATAACACCTGAAGACTTAAATTTCTTCTGATAACTTGCAAAACATTAACCTTCATGATAGAATGTTGACATAAAGGGGTCATAGTTTACATCAAAATGGTTAATGTACAATTTGTAGCATACAAAATAAGATCACTGCACGTGTTTACTTATTCTGCAGCTATATGAGACTTACTGATTATCACTATAATTGTCTAGTTTGTGGAGGTTATATCCATGCCCACTTAATTACCTAACTACAAACTTGAAATTTTCATCTCTCAGTTCATCAACACATGCTTGTTATTGCATTGTGTGCTTAACCTTCTGAGATAAAAAGAACTAAAATGGTTATCCATGATAAAAAGTTGTGAAAAACTGCAGGTATTATTTTAATAGCTGCATTGTATTGGGACTTCAACATCTCGCATATTGGCCAAAATTACATATATCAAAGAGATGAATATTGGTAACTTGAGAAACTTTAATATTTTATGAAAAATATTCATGAACACGAGCAAAGTAATCCAAAAGCATACCAGTGAAGTCACGCAATTAGTCATCATTTATTATTAGTTTTTGTATCAATATATGTATTAATTTACTTCTTGCTTTGGAAAGAACTAATACAGGTGTATTGACATTTAGACATTTCTGGAACATTTGCCTTGGATATTCACGATTATAACACAACTGCTTTGCACTCCTATTGCCAATCACAGATTGATCGCATGAGATTCGCTTATCCTCATAGTAAGTTACACTAAATGAAAAGTAGTCTCACTCTGTTATTTATGAATATATAATGATGAGGGTTTTTTTCTTTCTACAGGCAGAGCTAGCACAACAGAATGCCTGTGAGAAGTTCGAACACATGTCCAACAAAGCCAAGGAAGGTATGTGCTTGCTTTTTCATATATTATGGCTTCTTCTCTTTAGGGAACATAGAATCATTTACACAGAGAACTACATACAGGGAATATTAAAATGATAATTTTTCACTCTCCCTTTAACCTCTTAGGACATCAAAGTTTTCATGTGCATTTTTGGTACTATAGTATTTAC
>JAXCGZ010017374.1:70000-74559 GCA_037179515.1 Halocaridina rubra | reverse complement strand
ATATATATATATATATATATATATATATATATATATATATATATATATATATATATATATATATATATATATATATATGCACATGTGTGTGTTTGCATCCATGAGTGTATATATTTTGGTTGGTGTATGAGATAATTATCCACTCCCAATGATTATGTCCTTGGTTGGTAGGATCCTTGGGCGACTCCTTATACGTAAAAGTGAATTTCAGTTAATTTTTTGTCATGCCTATCTACAGTACACAAGGATGCTTGACCATATAACCAGTGCTCCTATGTGTTGGGTACTGACATGACAAAACCTTGCATCTGAGGACACTTTTTCCTCTGGGATGAGGGCAAAGCAAGACCAACTCCATGCTTCCCTGAGTAATATGGAAGTCGTATATATGCGACAGAGGGGGGGGGGACTGCGAATCCCCTCCTCTGTTTTCTTCCTCCTACTAGTGGCCAAGAAATGCGGAGGTACTCTAGCAGGAGAAATACTGCCAGAACCCAATGCTGTATTGCTTGTGGTGCAAGTGAAAGTACAACAGAGTTTATTGGGTGTATGTTTGTGAAGAGAAATATGGATGTGCTTGCACTGAGTGAAAGTAAGTTGAATGGAAATGGTGAGGTGACATTTGGGAGTGTAATAGGTATGGTGTCTGGAGTTGGGAGAATGCGAGGAGGAGAAGCAGTGTCACTGTTGGTAAGTGAAGAGATAAGTGAGTGTGTACTAGAATGAAAGGAGGTATCATCTTGAATGATGGTAGCTGAAATGACATTGGGATGCGAGATATGGGCATCTTAAGCGCCTATGGTCCTGGCAGTGATAGAAATGAGGAAAAAAAAGAGAAAATTGGTGGGTAAAATTGAACAAGTATATGGGAGACTTGGGAATAATGTGAATGTGGTGTTGACGAGAAATTTGAATGCTAGAGTAGAGAATGGGCCTGTGGATGGTGTAACTGGGAAGTATGGAGTATCTGGTAGGAATAGGAGTGGATAGAAAATGATGGAAATGTGCATTGAGAGAGAAATGTTGATTACCATTACTTTATATAATAAGAAGGATGTGGACAAAGGTTCTAGGTGAATTCGTCTACAGCAATTGGTCTACAACAATTCATCTATATATACAATTCACCTACAGCAATTTATCTACAGATACAATTCAACTACAAGGTTATAAAAATGTAAAATAATGCAAGTAAAATATATTTATTTTATTTGTCTCTAATATAATTTTTACTTGCATTATTTTAATTTTTTCATAACCTTGTAGGTGAATTATATCCGTAGATAAATTGCTGTAGAAAAATTGTATACGTAGATAAATTGTTGTATATGAATTGTTGTAGACGAATTGTCGTAGACAAATTCGCCGGATACCGTGCACAAGTAGTCACGGGTCAGAGTGAATAATGGTTAAATAATTGACAACAAACAAACAAACAAACAAACATTTATTTCCATTTTGAACAATGGTTATTCAACATTAATAGTAACTTATAAGTAGACATGTAATTAAACTAATAAATAAGAGGGTAATGCATATAGTTAAATTAAATGTAGCTTTCATAGAAAATAATAATGCTGTAATAAAAATTTTAACAATAATGTTAATAATAAAGTAGTAAGAATGACACTAGATACAGGATCGTTATTATCGGCATCATTTCCATATTTGTTTTCCTTACAATGAGAATAATTAGTTCTTAATGAGCAGCAACTATTTGTCCAAAAGAAAACTATATAGTTTGCCTTTGAAAGCTGTGAAGGAGGATGCATTTTTAAGACGCTCTGGAATCTTATTCCAGAGTGTTGGCCCTTTGATAGTGATCATCTTTGAACCTGCTTCTGTGTTTGTTCTGTGAATAAAGAGCTCACTGCTCTGTCTTGTGTTGGTTCCCCTTATATCCCTGACTGTTTTTAAATCAAATAGCCAGCTAGGAGTAATAATGGTCCAAAATTTTGAATACAAAAACATAAATAGCATAAGCGACCTTATTTTCTGCCCACAGCCACCCAAGTTTATTGAGAGCTGGTGTGATGTGGTCATATTTTCTTATTGCTCCCAGGGCAACTCGAGCTGCAAAATTAATAAGCTTCTGTATTCTGTTTATCTGAGTCTTAGTGGTAGCTCCCCAAACAGTTGTGCAGTAATTAATGTGACTTAGGGCTAGAGATTCAACAACAGTTGTTCGAGTGGTAGTCTCAAAATTGTCTTTTATACGTGATAAGTACATTAATGTTCCTGTAACCTTTTTGCATACTTTATCTATATGGGAATCAAACAACATGTGGTTATCAAAGTGAATTCCTAGGTGTGATAATACTGTCGCAAAAATTAATTGTTTTGTTTTCTGGAATTTGTGCTATGTGAAACCTTGAACCAATAAACATGCATTGTGTTTTACTTTCATTAATTAACAGCCCAAGTTCTTGAAAATAGGTTTTAATTTTTGACAGAGTGTTTTCTGCTCTTAAAGTTAGCTCTGGGAGATTATTAATATCACCACTAAAGAGTAGTTGAGTGTCATCTGCATATTGTACGACTACACAGTCAGAAATGAAAGAAGATAGATCATTTACGTAAATGGAGAAGAGGATAGGACCAAGTACTGATCCCTGTGGAACACCAAATGATACATTTTTTGGCACAGAGATAATGTTGTTAAGACGTATAGACTGTTTACGATTAGATAGATACTCGCTAAACCAGCTTGGATCAATATTTAAGTTAAAACATTTACTTAAAAGAATTTCATGGTTTACACTGTAGAAGGCTTTTGATAAGTCCAATAATACAAGCATTGATATTTTTTTTTCATATCTATATTATTATAGATACTATTCGTAACTTTAAGCAGTGCAGTTTCCGTCGAGAGTTTCGGTCTGAAACCATGTTGGTTAATACTTAATAGTCTATTTGATTCTAAATATGACATAAGTTGGCATGCAACAATTTTTTCTAATATTTTAGAGGAAACGGGTAGCAGGGAAATGGGACGATAGTTTGTAACATCTTCTCTGTCCCCCTTTTTATGCAGAGGTGTTACATGTGATATTTTCCAAGAGTCAGGAAACTTTTTAGTAACACTGGAAGTGTTCATAATAGTTAGAATATAGGATGCAATCATGGGTAGAGTATCTTTGATGAACTGAAATGGTATACCAGCATTAATGTATTATGATGTGGTGGACAGGAGGATGATTGGAAGAATGTTGAATATAAATTTACTGAGAGGAGCTTGTGGTAGAATATCTGATCATTAATTAGTGGAAAGTAGAGTGAGATTGGGAGAAAAGTGGAGAAAGAGGAGAAAAGAGAGAGGGATAGAGTGATAAAAGTGAGTGAATTAAATAGAAAAGAGAAAGGCTGTGAGTATAAGGCTAGCCTACGAATGTGTGGAATGTACTGAAATAGTAAGTGAAAAAGGTAGTGGAAGAAGAATGGCGTTGTTTCAAGGAGAAAGTTATGAAGCATGCTGAGGCAGTGTGAGGAAGGAGACTAACAGGTGGAAGTAAAAGAAAGGGTAGTGAATGATGAAATGAGGAGGTGACTGCAGTAGTGGCTGAAAAGAAGAAGCCATATGTGATATGGTTGCAGATACATAATGTAGAGGCATATGGAATGTACAGTGCAAAGAATAGGTTAGCAAAACGTGTGGTGAAGGAGGAAAAAAGAGAAGCGGATATGAGGTGCAGTAGATGCTTGTTTGAGAATTTTGAAAGAAATGAAAAGAAGTTTTTGGAAGGCAATGAAAAAAGTGCAAAAAGGTTAGTCTGGTAGGAAGGAGATTGTGAAAGGGGCAGATGGACAATTGCTAGTAGATGAAATAAAGGTGACAGACAGATCGGCTGAGTATGTCAGGGAACTGCTAAATGAGGAAGATTATAGATTGGCAGATATGTGATTGTGGGAAGTGAATGGAAAATGACAATGTTGGGTGATGAGATCGATATAGAAATAACAAAAGAAGAGGTAATTTTATCATTGAGAGCAATGTGAGCAGGTAAGCCACCAGGGATATAAAGATGCCACATAAAATGCTTGTCAAAAGGTGGGGAGGCATCAGTAGCATGAATGGTTAGGTTGTTGAATGCATGTTTCAGAAAAGGGAAGGTCCCAGTTGATTGGAGTACATGTGTAGTTTCACTTTATATAGGGAAATAAGAAGTATGAGGGTAGTATCTTTAGAGGAATCTCTTTGTTGAGTGAGTTGGTAAGGTATATGGAAGAGTGTTAATTGAGAAAATTAGTAAAAGTACTGAGAGATTCATTGGGGAAGAACAGTGTGAAATCAGGGGAGGAGGAGGATATATGGATTAGGTGCCTGTGGTAAGACAGGTGTGTGAGAAGTTCTTAAAGAAAGATAAGGATTTTCATTGGGCCTTTATGGACTTAGAGAAAGCTTAAGACTGGGTTAAAAGAGAGGCATTGTGGAAGCCTGTTGAATGCAGTCAAGAGTTTTGACATGAATAGAAGAGTTTGGGTTAGAGTCGGGATTGGTATATGTGATTGCTGTGAGATTAATGTAGGATTACTTAATGGTTGTTTAATATGTATATGGA